>CAUYSK010014919.1:0-31793 GCA_963575035.1 Avahi laniger | reverse complement strand
GTCAAAGGTCTGTTCTTTGCTTCTGCAAAAAGCTGCTGGGAGGGGCTGAAATGGCTCCACTCAGCTGAAAGTCTGCATGTGGGGGCTGGGGCTGTCCAAGACCTGCACTCTGGAGCAGGTCTCGCTCCCCTCCATTCTCCCCTTCTCCGTGGCCTCTCCCAGGCCTCTGCCAGCAAGCAGGACCTAAGGCCAATGGATCTCCCCTGGCTATGGCATGGGCTGGGAGGTTCCCTACCCAAGATCGCAGCCTCAGCTGGGTGCACAGCCCTCTTTTGGGAGGAGGATTGCCGCTCAGGCACACTGATCTGCCCCTGAAAGCACACACTCCTCAGTAGGCTCTTTCACAGATCTCCCTTCTGTGCCCCGGGACAGTGCGATCATGACCTGGGTGTACGGGGTCTGGTCTGCAGGCCTGTTCCCTGAGCCCTGGAGATCAATCCCTGACCCTTCCAGGGGAAGGGGTGGTGGTCTCAAATCACCTACAGGGTGCCCAAGCTGGATTGATTTCACTCCACCTCGGGATTTGCCCCGCTGCCCTGGAGTCCCCAGGCAAGCAGCACCTGGGAGGGCTGGCGAGTAGGGAGCTCACAGTCTGAGTACCCCTCAGTCTGCTGTAGGGCCCCAAAAGAAAAGGTCCCATTCCTTGGAGATCCCTCTGTGTGATGGCTAAATTGTCTCTCTGGGCACCCACGGGTAAGGAAGGGGAAGGAGAGAATGGAGCAATATGGCATCTGAGCGCCGGGAGGTGCCCCGAGGGAGCTGGGAGCCTGGTGCCCTGTCTGCAAGAGGCCACTGCTCAGCGGCGGCAGCTGTCTCTGGGCTGGTGATGGCAGGTCTCTCCAACCACTCAGGAGCCCACCAACAGTCCGAGATGCAAAGAAGGGGAAAGTTATCTGCTCCACCTACCCTTGTCACTGGTCTCCAAGTCTCTCGGGGGCCTTTCTCCTTCCAGTTCTCCTCCGCAATATCTTCCTGTGGAGTCTCCTGTAGTTTGAGGCACCCTTCCTTCCGACCCTCACCCGATCTATGTTTTTCTCCTAGTTTATTTTTTTCACTTTCTTCTAAAATCTGTCTTTTTTGCAGAGACACTCTGACTGGCGGCTTTCCTCATCTGCCATCTTGGCTCCTCCCCCTAATAATCTAGATTAAGTTTTAATGGATTGAAAAATATTAGTGCTTTGGAAGGAAAAATATTTCAATTGGTAATTCTCTCTCACCTTCCCAAATCTTAGTTTTGGGTACATTATATAAGTTCTGTTTGTTTTTTTTGTTGTTATTGTTGTTTTTCTTTTTTTATATAGCCTCTATGGAACATTGAAGAATGTTTGGTTTTTGTAAAAGCATTTTACCTCCATTCTGCAGTGATGCTTTTTGAGGCTGTGCCATTCCACTAGCATTAGGAGGAATTGGAATACATCCACATGTAATTAATCTAGAGCATGAGATTTGGAGAAACCTTGACTTAAATTTTTATCCCATTCTGAACACATGAATGATTGTTGGTGTTAGGCAAGGTACCAAAGGTACCATAAAAAATGTGGCTTTGGGTAACTTTGTCTTATTCGAGCGTTTGTTTGCTCATCTAAAAAATAATTCTTACCTCATGGGATTTGTGAAGAATTACATGATAATATGTATGTATATATACTTTCCATAGTAACTGGCACAATTCTTGACACATAGTAGTTAGGTGCTCAGAAGTATTCGTTCTCCCTTCCATACACTCATTTTAGTCTTAGCTGCATTTATCTAAGTCCTCCTCACCACATCTCCCCTCGTTTCTGCTGTCTCTTAAAACTGAAGACCCAACGTATCTCCAGTCACTGGGGATGTCCTGAGGAAACTGGGGCTGGAACCACTACCTACTTTTTTGATCTTAGGGTCAGTGATCTGTAAGTTCCAAACCTTAAATCTAAGTGAAAGTGTACACCCGATGTGTAAGATACCACCTTCGAATTACAAGACAACCTCTTCTCATGGAAACCTTGTCTCTGTATATTCTGAATACAGTCATCCTTCTATTTCCATGGGGAACTGGTTCCAGGGCCCTCCTTGGATACCAAAATTTGTAGATGCTGTAATATTTGCTTATAGCCTGAACACATCCTCTTTTCTACTTTAAATTGTCTCTAGATTACTTATAATACTTAATACAGTGTAAATAGTTGTTACACTGTACTGTTTAGGGAGTAATGACAAGAAAAAATGTCTGTACATGTTTAGTACGGATGCAAACATCCATTTTTGTTTTCCAAATGTTTTCAATTCACGGTTGGTTGTATCCATCGATGCAGAGGGATGATTTTACATGAATAACCAGCAAAGGTTAATGCAGGGGACCACAAAAAAAAAGCCAGCTTTTGTAGAATAGTTAGGAAATTATTTACTACTCATAACATGGAATGAAAGTGCATTCTAGGAAAATAATTTGCAAACAGACTTGAGACACAATATATTAGTAACTTGGGGACTGCCATCATCTCTTCTTTTTCTAGGAAACAGTATTTTAGGATTTATTTTCTCTAATCTGAAATAACAGAAGAAATATCATATCTGCATATAACTGTTCCTGAATTGCTTTGAAAAATATTTAATAAGACTCACAATCTCAAGATTTAACGGAAGTTATTATAAATTAGTGACTTTGAATCAAATGTTCATATTTGCATGTTTTTCCTTAACATGCATATATGGTACTAATTATCATTTATTTTAGGTAATAGACAAATCTTTAAAATCTTCATGGAGAAATCAGTCTATCTTCATTTTTCTATACATTGATCAGAAATTTAGAAGTTCTTTTGAGTACATGTTGGCCAATAGGATAGTTCAGTAATTGAATTTAGTGTTAAACTTCCAGCAACATTGGCACTCTCTTGTCCATTAAGTTGAATAATTTTCTTTATCTGCATTTGTTGAGTCAGTGGGCAGATAGGCACTTAATCTTTATGCTAGCAGGTGGTAGATACTGCCATGGTAGTTTTGCTTTTTTCAGCAAGGAAGACTTATATTTTAATAATGTATCCTTGTTGAATTTAAGCCCTTTTAAAAACTCAATGAAGGTAGTTTTCTAAATAAATATTAAACTCTACTACTAACTCAAAAGCTTGTATGATGATATTTTAAAGCTCATTTGCAAGGGTTAGGTAAATATTTTTGTGTACTTAGTCCCCAGTTAAGATATTGCCTGTTCATTGCATTTTTCAAAGGGGCAAGTTTCTGGATATGGATGGTGACATATGTATGAACATGTCTAATTACCATTTACAATATAAAATGTATACAGGAATATATTTTTGTCAAAATAGACTGTGCTAAATCTAAATATCTTTGCTAAACTTTGTGGGGATAGATTCACACTCTATAGTAACAGCATTTATTAATTCCATCAAAAACTTAAGTTCCAGCAATTAAAAGTACTATTAATATATTGATCTTATTAGTAGGTTAATAATAAGCCTTAGTCTGAACAGTTTACAAATAGGTGAAGTTATAATCACAACTGTTTGAATTCCTAGCGTATTTATGATGCTATCAAATATTATAGGACTTATAGAGATCTTGTTTCTATTTTCATTTGTATTTATGGGCATAAAAAAGATTACATATTTAGGAAATAACTTAAAATACTGAAGAAGTGTATGTATCCAACAGTGTTAATTGTTTTGATTTTAATTATAAATTGGCCAATTCAGAAATCATAATTTAATACCTAGCTCATTTTTTTTCTTGGACAACTGAATACACAAGATTCAGTGTTACTAGAAATTTTTCAGGTTAAAAATGACATTCAAGAATTGTTGGCAAGCTCATTTCTCTTCTGCCTTACTGCCAGAATTGTACATCTCTAACAAATGCCTGACTTACATGAATATTATAAAATATTTTATAAAAATTATTTTTTAATTTTAAATGAAATTGATGGAATATCATAATAAAAAGCAGTAAAGACATTGCCTGAAGTAGTCAAAAGTCTAAAATTGTTGAGGTTTTATTACTTAATACACTTTAAAAATAAATTAGTACTGGTTTTAAAATAATGTGATCTGTAACTTCCTGCCTAAAACACCATTTCCCTTGAACTCCTTCAACTATTACACGTACATGTATTTGTTCTTGCTGAGCACACACAGGACACCCACAGGCTGGCTTGGCACCCTTCACCCCTTCCTTTACTATCACATTGTCCTGTTCTTTACAGGTAAAAATTGTGTCTTTGTCTCTGTCCCTAGCACTAAGCACCTTGTCTAGAGCATAGCACACTTTTTTTTTTTTTTTTTTTTGATACAGAGTCTCGCTCTGTTGCCCAGGCTAGAGTGCCATGGCGTTAGCCTAGCTCAGAGCAACCTCCATTTCCTGGGCTCAAGCAATCCTCCTGCCGCAGCCTCCCGAGTAGCTGGGACTACAGGCATGTGTCGCCATGCCCTGCTAATTTTTTTATGTATATATTTTTAGTTGTCCAGCAAATTTCTTTCTATTTTTTAGTAGAGACAGGGTCTCACTCTTGCTCATGCTGGTCTTGAACTCCTGACCTTGAGCAATCCTCCCACCTCGGCCTCACAGAGTGCTAGGATTACAGGCATGAGCCGCCGCTGTGCCTGGCCTCATAGCACACTTTTGATAAATATGCTTCTGATCAATTTAGAATCAGTGATTGTTAATGGTTACTTTTGTATCATTTGGATTTGGCAGCTAATGAGAAAGTAGTATGTTACATTCCAGAGTTATTATGAAAAGCCCAATCCATTATGTCTGTTGAGAGCTATTTTGCAATAGGACTGAGCTACTTCGGTGTGTTCTCTTGCTCAATATGTAATTTTTGCCAAGGACAGGCTCTACTCAAAGTGATGACTCAAAATATTAAATCAACCTAAATATGGGTTCATGTCTCTATTTTCCTCCTCTGTGATTACTTATCTCTTTGTGTTAGCAGCACCCTCCTCAAAATGTAATGCTGCTCAGTATCATTACTTAACCCTTGTGTAACACGTCTATTCCCTCCTTCTTTAGGACCAAGAATGTTAACTACTTATGAGACAGCATGATATGTTTCACCTGTTAAGTCCTAAATATATTATTTTAAAAATTGCTGTTTTAAAACTGTTTAATGGCCATATGTATTATATTTTTATTATAGATCCTTAGATACAACTCTGTTTTGAAATTCTTAGATATATTTATGTACTCATATTTAATGGCTATAATCATTGAACTCATTTTTTTTAATCAACTCCTTTTAATAGCAACTTTTTTGAGGTATAATTCACACACTGTAAAGTTTACCCTTTTTAAGTGTGCATTTACAGAGTTGTGCAACTCTCACCACCATCTGTAGATTCTTTTTTACTTATTGGTGCCCTTGGATACACAAAAGTTTTTAATTTTGATGAAGTTCAATTTACCTATTTTTTCTTTTGTTGCTTGTGCTTTTCTAAAACATAATTACCTAATACAGACTCATGAGGATTTATTCTGGTGTTATATTTTGAGTTAATTTTGTTTATGGTGTGAGGTAGGTCCAATTTCATTCATTTGGTTGTGTATATTCAGTTGTCTGAGCACATTTGTTACAAAGACTGTCCTTCCTCTATTGAATTGCTTTTATGCCTTTGTCAAAGATTAACTAAGTTATCTTGTCATCCTTGTTGAAAAAATCAATTTACCATAAATATAAGGTTTCATTTATGGAATCTCTGTTTTATTCCATTGACCTAAATATTTATCTTTTTGCCAGTGCCACGTTTTTTTGATTATAATAGTTTTTTAGTTCAAGAATTATTTTTTTTTTTTTTTTTTTTTTTTGAGACAGCGTCTCACTCTGTTGCTTGGAGTAGCGTGCCATGGCGTGAGCCTAGCTCACAGCAACCTCCAACTCCTGGGCTCAAACAATCTGCCCGCCTCACCTCTAAGAGTGCTAGGATTACAGGCGTGAGCCACCGTGCCCAGCCAAGAAATGTAAATTCTTGAACTTTGTTTTTCTTTTACTTACTATTTTGGCTATTCGGGGTTCCTTGCATTTTTGTGTGAATTTTAGGATCAGATTGTCAGTTTTTGCAAAGAAGCCTCAATTTTGATGCTGATTGTGTTGAATCTGTAGACCGATTGGGGAAGTATTGCCATCTGAACCATATTAAGTTCCAGTCCATGAACATGGATGTCTTTCTGTGTTTTTAATTCTTCGTTTCATTTCTTTCAGTGATGTTTTATGGTTTTCAGTGTACAAGTTTCATACTTCCTAAGTATTTTATTCTCTTCGATGTTATCATGAGTGGAATTATTTTCTTTATTTTAGGATTGTTCATTGTTAGTGTATAGAAATACAGTTGAATTTTGTATATTGATATTGTATTCTGCAACCTTGCTGAACTCATTTATCAGTTCTAGTAGTTACTTTGGTGTGAATTGTTTAGGATTTTCTGTATGTTGGGACATGTCATCACTGAATGACATGTTTCTGAAACAGAAATAGTTCTGTTTCATCCTTTCCAGTCCGAATGCCTTTTATTTTGCCTAATTGCCTTGACCAGACACTCTAGAACAATGTCAAATGGAAGTTTTGAGAACAGACATCCTGATCTTAGAGGCAAGCATTCAATCTTTCACAGTTAAGTATGATATGAGCTGTGGTGTTTTTCTAGATGTCTTTCATTAGATTGAGGAAGTTTCCTTTTATTTCTAGTTTGCTGAGTGATTTTTTTTTTTTTTAATCATGAAAGAGTGTTGGATTTTGTAATTTTTTTTCTGCATCAGTTGCAAGGACGGTGTATATTTTTTGTTCCTTAGTCTATTACTATGGTGTATTATATTGATTGATTTTTACGTGCTAAACCAACTTTGCATTTCTGGGATAAATCCCCCTTGGTCATGGTTTATAATTCTTTTTATGTATGTCTGGATTTGGTAAGGATTTTTGTGTCAGTATTCATAGGGATATTGCTCTGTAGTGTTTGTGTGTGTGTGTGATTGTACATTATTTTAAATTATGGTAAAATATACAAAACATAAAATTTACCATTTTATATATTTTTAAGTGTACAGTTCTGTGGTAGTAAGTGCATTTACATTGTTCTGCAACCGTCGATGCCATCCATCTCCAGAACTTTTTCATCTTCCCCAACTGAAACTCTATATACGCTAACTCCCCATTCCCCCTCCCCTCAGCCCTTGGCAACCACCATTCTACTTTTTTATCTCTATTTGAGTTTGACTACTCTAGATACCTCATATAAGTGGAACCATATAATATTTATCTTTCTGTGGCTGGCTTATTTCACTTAGCGTATCTTCAGGGTTCTTCCATGTTATAACATGTGTCAGAAATAGCTTTTTTAAAAAGACTGAGTAATATACCATTGTATGTATATAGCACATTTTGTTTGTACATTCATCCGTTTTCATGGACACTTGAGTTACCTCCACTTTTTGACTATTGTGAATAAAGCAGCTATGAACATGAGTGTACAAATATCTATTAAAGTCCCTTCTTTTAGTCCTTTTGAATATATATCCAGAAGTGGAATTGCTCAATCATGTGGTAATTCTATATTTAATTTTCTGAGAAACCACCATACTGTTATTTACTGTGGCTGCAGTTTTCCACTCCCACCAGCAATGTACAAAGGTTGCAATTTCCCCAAATCCTTGTCAACACTTAATATTTTCTATATTTTTGATAATAGCCATCCTAATAGATGGGAAGTTTCTTTGTCCAATTTTAATATCAGAGTAATATTTGCCTTATAAAATAAGTTGAGACATGTTCCTTGCTTTTCTGTTTTTTTGGAAAAGTGTGAAGGATTGATGTTAGTTATTCTCTAAATGTTTGGTAGAATTCATCAGTGATGCCATCTGGTCCTAGGCTTTTCTTTGTGGAAAGTTTTTGATTACGAGCCATTCTTTATTTGTTGTAGGTCTTCAGATTTTCTATTTGTTCTTGAGTCAGTTTTGGTGGTTTATGTTTTTCTAGGTATTTGTTTCATGTAGGTTACCTAATTTGTCAGCATAGTAATTTTTTTTGTTTGTTTGTTTGTCTTTGAGACAGGGTCTTACTCTGTTGCCCAAGCTATAGTGCAATGGTGTCATGATAGCTCACTGCAACCTCAGACTCCTGGGTTCAAGCAATCTTCCTGCTTTAGTAGCTAGGACTACAATCGTGCAACACCACACCTGGCCTGCAATTATTGCTAGTATACCTTATAATCATTTTTATTTCTTTAAGGTCAATAGTGATGTTTTCTCTTTCATTCCTTATTATTAAATTATTAAACTTGAGTCGTCTCTCTTTTTCCCTTGGTCAGTCTAGCTAACGATTTGTCCCATTTACAATTAAACATTTCCTTCTAATCTCTGCTTTCGCTGCATCCCATAAATTTGGTTATGTTATATTTTAATTTTCATTCACCTCAATGTATTTTCTAATTTCCCTTGTGATTTCTTCTTTGACCCATTGGTGATGTGGGAATGTGTTGTTTAATTTTTACCTATTTTAGAATTTCCAAAATTTTCTTCTGCTGATGATTTCTAATTTCATTCCATTGTAGTCAGACAATATACTTTGTATGATTTTTAATCTTTTCAAATTTGTCGAGGTTTATTTTACAACTTAACATATGTTCTACATGGAGAATATTCCATGTGTACTTGAGAAGAATCTATATTCTATTGTAATTGGGTGGAGTGTTCTATGAAAGTATGTTGAGTCTAATTGTTTTATAGTACTGTTTGAGTCTTCTATTTCCTTGTTGTTTTGCCTTCTGTCTGTTATTGAAAGTGAGATATCGAAGTCTGCAATATTATTGTTGAGTTGTGTATTTTTCTTTTCAATTCTGTCAGTTTTTACTTTCTGTATTTTTGGTCTCTGTTGTTAGATGCATATATGTTTATAATTGTTATGTCTTCCTGATGGGTTAAACCTTTATTATTAAAAAGCAGCCTTCCTTGTCTCTAGTAACAAATCGTAACAAAGTGTCAATACTACTACAGCCACTCTAGTTCCTTATGTTTGCATGGTTTATTTTTTTACATCCTTTTGTTTCAGCCTCTTTGTAATTTGAATCTGAAGCGTGTCTATTGTAGACAGCATGTAGTTGTATCATATTTTAAAAAATCCATTCTGCCAACCTCTTCCTTTTTGATTGGAGTGTTTAATCTATTTCCATTTAATATAATTACTGGTAAGGCAGGATTTACACTGCCACTTTGCTATTTGTTTTCCATATGTTTCTTATGTCTTTTTGTTCTCTGATTCTCCATTATTCCTGTCTTGTTGTTTAAAAAGAAACAGAATATCACTCTGTCGCCCAGTCTGGAATGCAGTGGATGATCATAGCTCACTGTAACCTTGAACTCCTGAGCTCAAGTGATCTTCCCACCTCAGCCTCCCAAGTAGCTAAGACTACAGGCACATGCCCCCATGCCTAGTTGATTTTTGTTTTTTATAGAAGGGTCTTGCTGTGTCGCCCAGGCTGGTCTTGAAATCCTGGCCTCAAACAATCCTCCCTCCTAAAGTTCTGGGATTACAGCACTTGGCCCACTCCTATCTTTTATATTAAATATGTATTTTTCTAGTATATCATTTTAATTCCCTTTCACTATATACACACACATACACACACACACACACGCGCACACACACACACATATATAGTTTGAGTTATTTTCTTAGTGGTTGTCCTGGGAATCACAGTTAACATCTTGATTACAGAGAAGTTGCAAAAATAGTGCAAAGAATTTTTATATAACCTTTATTCAGGTTCTTCAATTGTTGACATTTTATCATATTTGCTTTACTTTTCTCTCTTTGTATGTATGTATATAGATAAGAAGACATACAATGTGTACGTGTATAAAATGTGTGTTTTGTTCTTGCACTGTTTGAGAGTAAACTACAGACCATGATGCCCTTTTATCCTTATATGCTTCAGTGTATATTTCCTAAAAATGAGAATATTCTCTTAACATAGCTTAGGTTGGTTATCAAAATCAGAAAATTAACATTGATCCAGTACTAAAGTTCTTTGATGCCAAAAAGTAAAATAAAACAAATATTAATGAAAATTTCTGTTTCAAGATTCAGGCCAGGATCCCATGTTGCATTTGGTTGTCCTATCTGTCTAGTCTTCGTGTCTTCTAAGACTTTGAGATTTTTTAAGAATAAAGGCTAGATATTTTTTAGTATACATTTTGGGTTCTCTCATGGTTAGATTCAGGTTATACTTTTCTGCCAAGAGTACCGCAGAAGTGATAGTTGTGCCCTTCACAGTACCTCATATCAGGATGCAAGTGCTGTTTGTCTCATTACTGAAAAGGATCCTCCTTCCCCCGTTCCCCCAGGTGCTTAGGGAAGCCGCTAGGTACATTTGATGATTTCCTGTGTGATTTGTTCTGTTAACGCCTATAGGCATTAATGATAGATATTCCATAGTAATGACATATACCCATTTCAGAATCAGCCAGCTGATTGTGTGTTGGGGCAGGGGCTTATGTGCCTTAATTCTATTTTGACCCTAGGTTAATAAATTTAAGTATTTAGCTTAATAAATTTAAGTATTTAATCTTTTAAGGCTGCCATAAAATACCACAGACTGGATGGCTTAAACTACAGAAATTTATTTCCTCACAGTTGAGACTAGAAGTCCAAGATCAAGATGTCATTAGGGTTGGTTTGTGGTGAGGATTCTCTTCTTGATTTGCAGATGGCCACCTTCTCTGTGTGTCCTGACATGGACTTTCCTCTGCGCACTCACTGAGAGATCTCTGATGTCCCTTCCCCTTCTTATAAAGACACCAGCATTACTGGATTAGGGCCCCACCCTTATGACCTCGTTGGACCTTAATTATCTCCTTAAAGACCTGTCTCCAAATATAGTCACATTGAGAGTTTGGGCTAGAAGGAGACCCAGTTTAGTCCAACACCAATGCTGATAAAAGTCTTTTTGTTCTTTCCCCAAGGAGGCTCTTAGTTTTTATAGCTATTAGGTACATTTGATAATTTTATATGTGATTTGATCTGTTAACTATAGAAATTAATGTTAAGTTATTCCATAGTAATGACATATACCCACAGAATTGGCTAAGTGAATTTTTTATGTCTTAATTCTACTTTAATTCCAGTTTAATACATTTAAGCATTTAACAAGTGTGCAATTTTAAGACTATCCTAAATTTTCTATTCTTTGGTTCTATCAGGTTCCTTTAAGTATAAAACTGGCTTATGTATAGTATTTACGAATTAAATGTATTTCTGAAAAGTGTTATACTTTAAAAACTGAAATTTTCCCGTACATTATCATTCTAAACCTACTTAATTGGCCACTCTCACCCTTCACATCTTCCCCCTAACTTACATTGTCTAATACACCTATTAATTACCTTCCTGTTTTTGTTTTATTTTCATCCCAGCTTGGTTATGAACCTGGAAAAAAATGTTTTGGATTCTTTTGGTATCATTGATATAGGTTTGAAATTAGTTTTCTTCTGTATGCTTTTATCATTTCTGTTTTATATTTATGTTCTTTTCCTTTATTGAGGTTAAAGGTGGTTTTTTTAATGGAATGATTTTTATCATTTTATTTTATAATGATTGGATGATATAGTGAATTGTGAAAATATTTAGGTTTCAGGGTTAGGTGCAGTGGCTGAATCCTGTAATCCCAGCCCTTTGGGAGACTGAAGTGGGAGGATCACTTGAGCCCAGGAGTTCAAAGTTACAGTGAGCTATGATCACACCACTGCACCCAAGCCTGGGCAACAGAGTAAAACTCTGCCTCTAAAAAGTAAAAGAAAGAAAGGAAATATTTAGGTTTTCCAAAAAACTAGTAGGTGTTAGGCAGTTTGGAGTTCAGTTTGCTTTATTACAAATTAGCATGGTGAGAACTGAGGGAAAGCCTGGCAGTTACCCCATTATTAATTGAAACTGTGCATAGATTATTTTTCCATTTGACAATATTTACTAGATACCAACTTTGTGTTAGGGACCAGGTTCTGGGAATACAGAGTTGGTCAAAAGTGGACGGTGTCCATGCCCTGATGGAACTTGGTCTAGTGGAGGGCAAACATAAAATAAATCACAAGTAAATACAAAATTATATCTGTGGATAGTGCTATAAAGGAGAGGTTCAGGATGGTAAGAGTATATAATAATATATAATAACTGAAGGAATTTGACCTAGTTTAGAAGTTCTAGAAAGGCTTCCCTGAAAGAATTAAGGATGTATAGGAGTTAAGTAGGTTAAAGAGGGCAGAAAGATGAGTTCAGGAATAGTGGCATAAAACAACCATTTATTATGCTCATTGATTCTGTGGGGAAAGGATCCAGACAGCAGTTTATCTCTGCTCCATGATGTCTAGGGCCTCAGCCGGAAGACTAAGGCTGAGAATGACTTGATGGCCAGAGGCTGGACTCATCTGAAGGTACCTTCACTGGCCTTCAGGGACTGGCTGTCCACTGAGACCTTAGTGAGACTGTTGGGCAGTACACCTGCATGTGACCTCTCCATTTAGTGTGAGTTCCCTCATGACATGGTGTTTGGGTTCCAGGAGTGAGTGTCCCAAGAGGACAAGCCAGGAGGAAGCTGTATTGCCTTTCCTGACCGAGGCTTGGACATCACGCAGGATCTCTTCTGCTCTATTCTGTTCATTGGGCAGGTACACACACAGTCCTACTCTGGTTCAGAGACACGGGAAGTAAATGCTACCTTTTGATGGAGAGTGGCCAGGTTCTGGAAGAGCATGTAGGATCAGAAATATTGCTGTGGCCTTTTGGGAACACAGTCTGATACAGGGAGCATTATGCTTGTCAAGAAGCTAAATCCCAGAGAAACCACCGGAGTGCAGAAAGCTGGAGAGGAAGAGTTAGGGGATAGGCCCTTCAAGGCCTTCTAGAACATTTAAAAAATGATTTGGATTATCTTAAGAACAAAGGCAAGCCATGAAAGTTTTTAGATTTTGCATCAGATTTGTGTCTCATAAAGATCAGAGTGGAAAGCAAATGTGTGCATGAGGTAGAGGGAGACCAGTTTGGAAGCTGGCGAAATAACCTAGGCGTAAACCACGGCAGCTTGGGCTAGCAGGTGGCTGTGGAGATGGAGGGAAGTGGAGGGATTTGAGAGAAATTCAGGAGGTCTGATCCCCAGGTGTTGGGGGCGGGGATGGGAGAGCAGTGTGTTAGGAATGATTCCCTGGTTTCTGGCGGTGCTACCAGATGTATCTGATGCCATTCACTAGGATTGGGGAACACGAGAAGTGGACCAGGGTTGAGGGGGAAGGATCATGAATTTGGTTTGGGGCACACATTTAATGAGAGAAGATGTCAAGTAGGCAGTTGCATTTGTGTGTCTGAAGCTCAGAGGAGAGGTCTAAGCTGGTGACAGAAATTTATGAATCATCTGCAGATAGGAGGTAGTTGAGATTTGGAGTGTGGATGAGGTCACCCAGGGAGATAGACAGGAATGAGAAGAGAGGGCCTAGCAGTGAGGTTTGAGGAGCTCAAATATTGATGCCTGGCAGGGGAGGGTGTACCAAACACACTAGGAACAGCCAGACCCATGGGAGGAGAAAGGGAGTGTGCTATCCTGAGAAGCAGGGGGGAGAATCTAGCACTTCAAAAGGAGAGAGTGAGTAGAAGGTCAGATATTCCTGAGAAGTAAGATAAGGACTGAAACATGTCATTGGATTTAATGATACAGAGTTCAGTGGTGACCTTAACAATAGCCACTTTGGGGAGTAGGGACTCTGGAATCCAGATTGGGGTGGTGGAAGGATTGAGTCAGTGTGAAAAAGAGATGGCAAATAGAGGTACCTCTTGGAAGAAATTTATTCTCACAGTGAGAAAAGAAAGGTGAGGACAGGATGGCTGTCCATGAAGGCAGGTTTGATATTGTACTATGAGAAATGGAGTTCGTTTTTGAAGAAAGAGATGACGGTCACCTTCTGAGAGGGTAGGAATGCCAGAATGATAAAAGATGAGAATATTTGAGGTACTCTTGGTGAAAGATGTGATTACAAGAAAGAACGGTGAGATCCACACTAGTGGTATTAATGCAATCATTGGTTAAGCATTTGCTCTGTTAAATTCTAAATTTTTACAGTAGTCCCTAATTAGCTTATTTGCTTTTTATCTTAATCCCTTTTTTGTCAGAAGAATGATGAAAATGGAAACTGCTCTGGGGAAGGAATTGAATTCCCTACAACAAATTTATACGAACTGGAAAGCCGTGTTTTAACGGATCATTGGTCAATCCCTTATAAGCGAGAAGAATCACTAGGCAAATGCCTGTTGGCCTCTACCTACCTAGCAAGACTTGGTAAGTTTCCAGACCGCAGGACACCTGAGGACATTTTTTTCATAGGAGGCCTGAGTTTGATCTTAGCTCTTATTGCCTGGCTTCGTGATCTTGGACAGACTGTTTATTCTCTTAGGCTTTGTTTATCCCCTGTAGAATAAAAGCTTTGAACTAAATCAAGTGTTTTCTTTTAGCTTCAAGAAAGTGCAAGATTATTTAAAATACAGTGGAAAGCTTTATGGAAATTGAAATTAACTTCCCAAAGAAGCTTGAAGCACTTTAAATTAAGGCTCAATTCAACAGCTATTCTTTTTAAGAAAAGAAATATTTATTTAACAAACTTCTGTGCTTATTATTGTAAGTGCCTGGCACTGTCTTTGGTGCTTTACAAATACTAAGCTAATAGAGTAATAAAATACCACTAGGTTGGAAGAATGGATGTCAATATAAGGAAACATCTACACTAAAAATCTATAAAAGAGAAAATAATTTCTTTTTCATATTGAATTCAATTATAAAATAAAATGAATAGGGCCACTGTTTTGTGGAGTTTTTTTTCCTTATTGAAAGTACGCTTAGTTAACAGACTATGATTAAATATGAGACACATCAAAAGGAAATATTTTGACTTGGATTCGATTTAATCCTGATAGGTTCTTATGGTGCATTTATGACTGGCTTCTCAAGAGCAGCATTTATTGAGCACCTGTAGGAAGGATCTGTGTACTATGCTGGACAATAGATCTAAAAACTAGAAACTGTGTTCAGCAGTATTTCCAATGATGAGCAAAATCCATTATTGAGTTTAAGAAGGAAATGCATTTCTTCTGAAGGGTGCTTATATATTAGATTCATTCATTCACTTAACAAGTATTTATCACTTACTGTGTGAATTGTGCCAGACACAATTCTGTATGTTTTATTACACAGATTTTATCAGTTTGTTTTAGAGGAGAAGAGTGATTTTGGTATTTATTGAAATATTTGTGTTTTTATGGAACTGTTTAGAAAAACAATAATGGCTTGTAAGTAGCTGCTGTTAGTGTTTTATTAGCAATTTAATGAGACCCTTGAAGTTACTCTGACATGAAAACATAAGTTCAACCATTTTAGTTCTAATTAGTATTTATTTAGCCTAATACTGTGATTCTCAGCCTATTCCCTCATCAGAAGGTATATAGTTTACTTTTAATAACCCTTTAAGAATCAAGGTTTTTATGGTAGATAGTTCCATATGTATTTAGTATTAATTTAGAATGGTATGTATGATTTCTGCAAACTACCTAAGATCTAAATAAGGTATGTTCTTTTATTTATTTTACTAAGGTCTTTCTGAATCTGATGAGAATTGTAAAAGATTTATGGATAGGTGTATGCCTGAAGCATTTAAAAAGGTAAGAAAAATGTGCTAATCTGATTTTTTTTGGTGGGGGTGAAGTAGATAAGCTTTTTGTTTCAGTTTTTTTATGTGTAAGACCAGTTTATGAATCTTATTCAGCTGAGGAATCCTCTAATATGAAAAAAAAGTAGCTCTGAATTTGGGGCTTATAAATGATTTACTACTTTAATTGTTTGCATGCATGTTTGGTCAAATATAACTTTTACTTCCTACTATTTAATTGCTAAAGACTAGGTTAAGGCTTAATTATACTAGGAAGTTGCACACTTTAGTAAAGTAAAAATTGTGGCACTTAGAAAGATAGTATAGTATTTATTTATCAAAATACGAGCCTCTTTATACTTACTATTTTACTCAGGCAGACGCAGACATTTTAAGCTACTGAAAGTTAGGTTAGATTAGATGAGAAGAGAAGCGATGTTCTTACTGGCAAAATGGCATACATATGGCAGCATCTCTGTCAGAGCCAGAATGATATGCTCCCATTCTGGTCACATCTCTTAGAAAGCAATTTTTCTTAACAATGGGAATAGGAGATCACTGAAATTGTGTTTCTGAAAGCAGCTGACTCAGCACGATTCCCTTTGCACCACGTGAGTCTTCAGTCCTCACAAGAGCAGGGACTGTGTCTGTCGTAGACACTACTGTCTTCCCCAGCATATAACCAAGTGCCTATCTCGTAGAAAGAGCTCAGTAAATGTTGAATGAGTGAATGAGTCTCCTGCTGTCTTAACTTGTGGATTTTGACACCCATTTTTGTCCTATATGCAAGTAAGTCACTAGAACTACAAATGGATAAAGTTTATATTTATCTTAAAACCCAGTGAAACAAACTCTTCATTTGCAAACAGTTATTCCCAGCTGCATTTTGGTAGACAGAATCTCCTTTGATTCAAGGCTTAAAAACTAACAAAATTAATTTTAGAAACAAAAGTTTTCTTTCTTTTTTCAGAAAAAGAGAGAAATCTTTTTAAATTGTCATTTGGGCAGAGATATATGAAATCAAGATTTATCTTCATTTTAGATTAATTCATCTACCAATTTGTAGTTTAAAATAATTTTAAACTATTAAGAATTCTTTTAAGAATTATAGTAGCTTTGTAAAAAATAGCAAAATTTTTATAATGTAACATACTGTGATATATAATATATGCACAAATTTACAGAGAAGGAAAATACAAGTTTATTCAGAGTCATGGAAAAGGACTTATTAGTCTAAGGAAAGAACCTTTAGGTTTAGGAGGTCCAGACCCACAAAGCCCTGTATCAAGTAAGTTCACCAGCAAGTTACATATTTGTAGGATAATACTTTAACTCTGTGCAGAGATGCTTCAGAGAACTGTTTTATATTATGCCGTCATAATAAATGGTCACATGGTTGGTTGGTTGGTTGGTTGGTTGTTTTTTTGTAAAACTATGAGCTCAAAGGTAGCCTGTGTTATGTTATTCAATTTTGTTAATGTAAAAATGTTAAATTCTCCTACGGTTTAGAGCTATTAAAAAGATTCTCCTCACCATCAATTAGGCATACTTTCTTTTATTAAATCAGAAGAGCTACAGAATTCTATGTGCCTTTAGGCTTGGCTGCCAGAACACTCAGCAGGATTTGACATAATTGGTACTACTTTCCTGCCTGCGTTTCCTGGGACAAGGACCGTCCCCTCCCCTCTTCCCTAGGCTTTTCTCACAAGCTGCCCTCTACCATTTTCTTAGAAGTAAGGGTATGAATAATAAGTGATTCCATGAATAAGGTGCACAAAAGGAGCTTTGTTGTCATTTCTGCATTCTTCACCTTTCACCTTCAGGCCAGCCTTGTATTCTTTCTTAGTATGTTCAGGCAGGGAAAATAATTTAGGTTTGTCCATAGTATATGGTTGTGTTTAAACCAGCTGCGCATCTCCCCCACAAGGTATCACCTGTCTTTCCCCATCTCAGAATTCTAGAAGGTAGACAGAATTACGTTTTCAAAGTGAAAAATGAACAAATGAGAATGGCACCAGAGGAAGTGGTGCTTAATCCACATATATTTTTATTTTGCAGGCATACGAAGCTTCTTAAATGTTGATCTTTGTTTTGCTTTGTTATTTAATTTTTAAGTATAGGAGAAATATATAGTCAGGCAAAAAACTCTTGCAAAAAATGGTAACTCATTGATTTATATAAAATCAGTCTTATGATTTTTGCTCATTTGAGCAAATAGTGCCACTAATTGGTACTTAGAAAATCTGGAACTGAGTCTTTTCTCTGCAGCCATTGCAGTTTGGGCTCCTTCAGACTGCTCTTTTTAAGGGGTTTTCAATGTGGCCAAGAAAAAAGTTTTAATTGCATGGTATTTTCCCTTTGGAGGGAAATCTTACAAAAACATGAAACCACCATACAAATTTAAGTGAAATCTTTTAATTTCTCATTGCCTGTTCTGACAGTTGTTCCTAAATTAGACTTCCTCAAGGACTACAAGGCTGAGGATCAGGGAAATCCAGTTTCTCCACTCTTTAATGAATCTAAGAAGCTATTGATTATAAGATGTACCACTACTTTATATTTGATGTTTCTATTTAAGAAAAATAGCTGCTAAGTAAACAGTGTTACAGTGTCTTTTCACTGAGAGCTATTTTAGATTTTCTTAAACGTTTAACAAATTAAGTATTACTTTTGCACTTACTAAAAAGGAAAATATAAGCAAAATAAATTGGTAAGATGTTTCTAAAATTTTTTTACATTCAGAACCCTGCCGTCATCTGGTCAACAGGTGAACAGATGCCATTCTATTTCTGAGATGTTAAAAAATGAAAAGAATATGTATATTAGAATCCATGAAATATAACATCCATTTCTCAGGTTCTTAAAATATTAATAAGGATAGGCAACCATCAAGATATATTAATAATGCTTTATCATTTAGAAAATGCTTTCATGTTTATTCTGTCTTTTGATCCTCATAACATCTGTGTGAAGTGGGAAGGAATTGTGCCTCTTTAGAGATGAGAGAACTGAGCCTCTGAGAACTCAAGTAAATTTGTCCAAGGCCACACAGCTAGAAAACAGTAGTACCAGGAATTGATATCCGGTTTTTACCTGTTCTACACCACTTGACCCCCCTGGTAATAATGACAAGTAGAGGAGCGAATAAAAATTTTCTTTTGAAGAAACTGCTTTAATGCAAGAAAATTAAAATTCAAAAGCAAAACTCTGTGTTGACTTTGAAATAAATGAACAAGTAGATGGACTGCAGTTAAATGGGTCTTTTAACAGCTAGTCATCTGCATAAAAAAGGTATTTTGGTCATAATCTCTTGATTATTTGAGATTGACCTGATAAACCATAAATTTATTTTCTTTTTTTAAGTTAAACTCTAGTCTGCCCTTTATGTTTTTGTAGCTCCTGACATCAAGTGCTGTTCACAAGTGGGGTACTGAAATTCATGAAGGAATCTACAACATGTTGATGCTATTAATAGAACTGGTTGCAGAGAGAATAAAACAAGATCCAATTCCTATTGGGCTCCTGGGCGTGCTTACAATGGTATAGTATCTCTAAAATGAAGTGTTCTGTGTTTTGATTTTGTTTAAAATAAATACTTGTTATTCTCTGACTGCTAGTTAATAATGAGTGATAATGGTTTTAATCATTAAAGATAATAACTTAGCTGTTAGGGTCCTTCATTTTTATTTTTAAAAGCAGAGCAACCATCATGTGTTTTAGTTTGGAAGAAGTACCTTTCTATAATAATGTTAATGTATTTTACAGCTTGTAAAATGATTAAATGCCTTTCTCTTATCTCTTTCCAATTTTTTGTATCTTAAAGACTTTCATGTGGCGTGTTCATGTGGTTAGATTTCTGGCCTTTGCCCCCAACAGGCAATAGAAGCTACATGAAGGAGAGACCCTCCTGCTTTCCCCTCCTACGTCTGTCTTCACTGTCTCTCTGGCCCGGCTCTACCTGTGGCCACCCTAGCCCGTCCGGGGCATTGGTATCACTTTGCCTTGAGTCAGACCTCTCATCCTGTTATCTCCTGCTCTTCTCTCACAGCAAATGTTGAACAGGACAGGAGAGCACCACGTTAGTCCCTTGCTCCTCTGCACTAGCTACAGCGTGTGCTGTTTGTTGGTGTTCTTGAAAGATTCCGTTAATGAAGGAGTCCAAGGCTATATTTTTATCTTCTTTTCTAATGCTAATGTGTGTTGCTATAGAAATAGATAATATGTTTCTCTGTTCTCTTTGAATCTAGGCTTTCAATCCTGATAATGAATACCATTTTAAAAACAGAATGAAAGTGTCTCAAAGGAATTGGGCAGAAGTGTTTGGAGAAGGAAATATGTTTGCTATCTCACCTGTATCTACTTTCCAAAAGGTAAACATAGTATAGTTTTGTTTCATCTTTTTATAGAGAAATGTATTGGAAAAGATTTTCTGTGCTATAAAAATGACAATTTACTCGGAAGGAGTAAAACAATCTGTGGAAAATGACAAATATCCCATATGGCTCATAAAATTGCCCAAAGTTTTTTCAGACATTGCAGATTTTTTCCATAGCTGTTAACCAGTATCATGAAAAATTTTATAGATTTGAAATGATATCTAGTGAAATGAGAAATGACTTTAGTGCCCCATATATTGGATTATCAGAACTGCAGTTTGATTGGTGTCTCAGTTTCGTAGAGATATTTGAGAGACTAGAGCATCTGAAATGACTTAAGATGACTAATTGTACCTACAAAAAAATAATCTAGTACCTAGTCTCCTGAATAATTTTCTGTTAGACTCCCTAAGCATTAAAATTTTTGCTTTTTCAGGCCCAGAACCAATATTTTTATTTTATATTCAGAGTTCTACAGTATCTCTATAACATTTTGCCCACAAGGAGTACATAAGCTGAACAAGCATTTAGTTCAAACACTGGCTTTTGAGAAATAATTGAAAGAAGTCAAATTTAGTGGAAAGAAAACTTGTCCATTGCTTTCATAGAAGCAGAGGTTTAGGTCAACAATCATTTATTTAACATTTACTATGGCATTGTCTGGCATTATTCCAGGTTTATGAGATATAAATAAACTGTCCTTGTCTTTAATATAAAAAGTAATAAGATGTGATTCCTAGCTTAATGATATAGTGGAGAAAATATGAAAACAAAAAATTACAGCATAATAAACATTAGGTGTGATTATAATATGTACTATGCATAGAATTCAGAGGAGGCAGGGATATTGCCACCTTGGTGGGTCAGGCAGTATTCCAGAGAAGGGGTGAGAGCTGAGTGGGAATGCCAGTGTATATGTTCTTTGGAATTTAATCCCCACAACAACTCTTCTAGTTGGGTACTGTTTTTACCCCCATTTCATAGACGAGAAACTGAGACAGATGGAGGTTAAGTACTTGCCAAGTCCGCATACCTAGTTACAGGAAGAAGCCATGCAGTCCAGCCACGGAGTCCACGTTCTATAATAACCATACGCAGTACTACTTCCCCAAATGTTAAAATCTTCTCTTTCTGTTGGTTGAGAGGATTAAATGATAAATATATGTACAAACACTGAACATGGTGGTTCACTATGGTAAATATGCAGCAGCTGGTCGTTCTTTTCCCTTCAGTTTACATGTACAACAACCGAGACCCAGAAAGGTTGATCTTTGGGTTTCCTCTCGTTACCGCAGAGAGGTTCTCTCTCTCACCAAGGCTCTAGATCCCCTCTCCTCTTGCCTACTCAAGCATATCATTCCTTAGGTTTTATATTCTTTCTTTGGTATCCTCAATCTTTTCCTTACTATCAGATCATTACCTTTGTATACAATGTGCTCTGGTATTTCACATCTTTAAATATTAAATAAACTTTTAATATCATATCCCTCTCTAGCCTCAGCATGGTCTTCTGCTCCCCTTGACAGCCATAGCTTTTGAAAGATTCCATGTCCTCTCTCCCAGTTATTCTTTTAGTGGTTACTCTAATATTTTAACTTACTAACTAAACAAAACCTAAATTTCATAAATATCTTTGTCCTCCTCTGAACAATATATAAAGGCCTTAGAATGTTTCACCTGGTCACTCCTCTCCTGATTTATTATCTGTCTTTATTGTACATTGTCTTAGTCTCCTGTGTTTCTCTGCTCCATAAAGTAGGTAAGTATATCATATAAAGTGTGCTTTAGTAAAGGCCCATTGGTGGTTAAGTCTTTGTTTTGGATGGCCTGAGCTTAACTCTATTTACCATTCCTTATAGAATACATACTTCCTCTGGGTTTTAAACTCTAGATTGACAATTATTTCCCGTCAGAATACTAAAGATACCATTTTACTGTCTTCTGGTTTGGGTATTGCTTTTGAGAAGTTGGCTATTGGTCTGACTGTTGTTCCTTCATTAGAGATGTCTGTCTTCCCTCCATGCCTGTATCTTTTTTCTCTTTGTTGCTTGTCAGTTTGACTCTTATGCAATTAACCAAGGTATTCTTTTTATTTACTTTGCTTCAGATTCATTGGGCTTCTGAATCTAAGAATTAATGTCATGCATCAATTCTGGAAATTTCTCAGCCATTATCTTTTTCAATATTGTCCCTTCCCCATTAGTGTCTCTTTCTGGAACTTTGGATACATGTTGGATGCATTCTGTCCTCCACATCCCTTAACCCCTTTCATATTTTTTCCTATTTTCCATCTTGTCTCCTTGTGCTGCATTGTGATAACTTTTTCCAGATCTAATGTACAGTTTACTATTTTTTTTCTATTTGTATCTAATCTGTTTAACCTATTCATTTGAGTCTTTAATTTCATTGCTGAATTTTTCGTTTATATAAATTGTTTGCTTTTTCGACTCTGTTTAGTCTTTTTTTTATTGTCTCATGTTCTTGACTCATTTGCAATCCCTGGTTTGTTTAATGCTAATTTATATTCTGTGTCTGATACCTACAGGTCTGATTCTGCTGGCTTTTACTCGTTTTGTATGTGTGTATGTGTATAGAAATATATTTATACTTATTTGTTGTTTTTCTTTGTATTCATGTTTCTTAGAATTTAATCTAGGGGGATTTCTTGAGGCCTAAATTGAAAATTTTTTCCTCCAGAAAGGATTTACTTTTACTTCTTCCAGTGCCTGGAAGCACTAAAATCTGGGACCACTGTGGAATAAATTCTCAGTTTAAGGTTTTTCAGACCTTAAAGTCAGTGTAAATTTGAGCAGGAAAGCCATATGAAGGCAATTCTGTGGTTACAAATTCTTGGAGAATTTTTTTCTCCCCTCCATCCAGTAGCGAAATCAAAGTAGGCAGACTTCCTTATTTTCCCTTTCTGTGAGTAAATTTATTTCAGTTCACCTTACACTGAGGATGTAGCCTTTTGGGTTCCAGCTTTATATGACAGTCTCTTTGAGTTTCCCTGTCTCACTTTGGCTTTATGTCCTTTTTGTCCTGCAAATGGAAGCTTGAGGTCACCAGGATTCCTCAGGTACCTGTGAAGTGAAAGCTGGCTTCAAAATGTGTCTACCTCACAGGATTCCTACTTTCTCTTTGTTTTAAACTTCTGAGTGCTTTGTTGCCCACTTAGCTGTATTTCGTTGTGCAAAATTATTTTTTAATGTTTTTATCCAGTGATTTTAGTTATTTTCAGCTGGAAAGCTGTTTAGGGTAACTACACCGAAGTCCCCATTAACTCTTCAGAGCATTCCCTTCTGCCTTCTTTTTCCACCATCCCACTCCCGTTAGGGCACCAGTACCCTCTGCGTTTCCAGACTGGAAGGAAATGTCTCTCGACCCCATTGGCAGCACTGGTCACACAGTTGCTCCCTCTGTGGAACTGTTTCCTCCTTCGCTTTTAGGATACCACAGTGCTTTGCATTTCTGCCACGTTTCCTCTGTTGACTCCTTCGCCTCTATGCAGTTTTGACCCTCTTTATTCACTACACTTACTCTAGGAAATAATCTTCCGTTCTCATGGACTTAAATGTCATCTTTATACTGATGGCCCTCCAACTTACGTCTCTGTGGCACAGACCTCTTCTCTGAGCACCCCAGATTGGAAGAGTCAACTGTCTCCCCTTGGTTGCCACACAGAGTTCTTAGTGTGCCTAAAATGGAACTTCATTTTGCCTGCAAGCCTTCATTCTTCTCCTTCTTAATAAATAGCATCACCATCTACCTAGATGCTCACGCTGAAAGCATAGCAATCAGCCATGATTCATCCCTTTTTCTTACTCTTCATATCTAACCCTCTGATTTAATCTCAGGTCCTCTGATTTAATCTCAGGTATGTCTCCAGTTGACTTCTCTCTCTCTCTTTTGCTACCACCCTACCCACACACAGCCGTGTCCTTTCTAGTCTTCTAACTGGTTGTCTAACTCTCCCATTCATCAGTTGTTTCATTTGTCATAGAACTGCAAGAGTGATTGTCTTAAAACATAAACACTCTCTTGCTTAAAACATTTCTCTTGGCCAGGTGTGGTGGCTCATACTTACAATCCCAGTACTTGGGGAGGATAAGGTGGGAGGATTGCTTGAGGCTAGAAATTGGAGACCAGCCTGGGCAACATAGTAAGATCCCATCTCTACAAAAACTAAAAAAATTAGCTAGACATGGCATGTGCCTGTAGTCCAAGCTACTTGGGAGGCTGAGGTAGGAGGATTGCCTGAACCAGGAGTTTATTTGAGCCAGGAATTCAAGGCTGCAGTGAGCTGTGATGACGCCACTGCACTCCAGCCTGGGCAACAGAGCAAGACCCTGTCTCAAAAAACAAAGCAAAGAAAAAAAAGCAAAAAACAAATGCGTCTGTTGCTTTGCTTCTAATCAGTGTATAAGTTTCTATATGATCTGGCCTTCGCCTCTCTCTGCAGTCTCATCTGTGTCATTCCTGGCTCACCGCGTCCTGGCTGGGAGAGTTTTCTCTTGTTTTTTAAACATAGTACACTCTTTCCTCCTTCCCCAAACAAGACTTTTACCATTTCAGCTTCTCCGTAAGGATTGTTCTTTAAGTGGTTAAATCCATCTCATCCTTTAGGTTCTAGCTTAAAAACTACCTCTTCAGAGAGGTCTTTCATGACCACCACCACCCTGAATGTGCTGACTTACTTGTTGACCTGCTAAAATAAGAGCTCCGTGTAAGCAGGTATCACATCTCTTCTTAGTCACTATTCTCTATCCCCTAGAACAGTGAATGCTCAGAAAAGGAAAGAATGGAAGAAAAGGAGGAAAAAAGAAAGAGCTTGGTTAAGCGCATTAATTAATGATACAGCTGAGACTAACAATTTCTAAAATAGAACTTTCTTAGAAAATTTAACTCAAGTTACCCTGTACCTTGGAGAGCTTAAACAACTGATCTCAGCTACCCTAAATTGCATAAATGTTCCACATTGTGGAAATTCCATCACTATATAGACTTATAGACTCCCAAAATTATATATAGTAATGTCAAAGACTCATATTAGGAAAGATTTGGGGGAAAAAAACTTTCAAAATGTTTTCAAATTTTGACATTTTTTTCTCTAACTTTTCATTTCAGGTAAAAGAAGTGTAAGGGTTAATGGGGAAGCTTTTATATTGCCATCTCAATTTTGTTTTTTTTCCCTCATAGGAACCTCATGGATGGGTTGTGGATTTGGTAAATAAGGTATACAACTTTTATTAATGTTGTCATGTCATGTAGTCTATTTTCTGTTTTCTGGTAAGATTTCCCACAGTTTGGTATTTTAGGCAAATGATAGCTACAGACAATCAAAAATTTTTTTAAAGAGATAGGTTTCATAGTTCCTTCCCTTTTTTGTATGTACCATGTATGCAGATGCACATCAGCTTTTGGACTTAGCACATCTCCTGCTGTGTACCACAGGAGTGTTGGAATGATTTCGTGAGGGTTCTCTCAAGACCAGTATTATAGAGCACAGTGAGAGAGTAGAATGTTAGCCTTAGTTCCTTGCTTAAATTATTAATAAATAGCAATTTAAGATTAATTTGTGCCCTTTTTCTTCTCAGTTTGGAGAATTAGGTGGATTTGCAGCAATCCAAGCCAAGCTCCATTCAGAAGATATAGAACTTGGGGTAAGTTCAACCACTGTAACTGCCCAGTGTGGAACTTCACTCTATCTGGGTTGGTATACAACCAGGGGATGCAGTCTGGACATAGTAAGTTAAATGTTAAATTAAAAATTAATCTTTAGAGGAGCAGATTTCATGGTTCTGATAGCCAGAGAAATGTTCACTCCTAATTATAACCAAATTTCAATTAGAATGTTTGTGTGGGCTTTTTTGTTTGTTTTTAAGAGACAGGATCTCCCTCTGTTGCCCAGGCTGGAGTACAGTGGCATCATCATAGTTCACTGTAACCTCCAACTCCTGGGCTCAAGTGATCCTCCTTTCTTAGCCTCCCAAGTAGCTGGCATTACGGGTGCACACCACCAAGACTGGCTAATTTTTAAATTTTTTGTATAGATGGGCTTTCACCATGTAGCCCAGGATGGTTTCAAACTCCTGGCCTCAAGGGATCCTCCCGCCGAGGCCTCCCAAAGTGCTGGGATTATAGGTGTGAACCACCACATCCGGCTGGTGTGTTTTTACCTCACTATTTTTCCTTTGCCTATGGTATGTGTATTTCTCTTAATTTGGTGATGGTTACATGAAATTATTTTACTTTTTAAAGACAGTTGCTGTATGTAGCAAGTATATATTGTATGTACATAATAATTTTATGACTCAGTTAAACAATTATATAAATTGGAATTTATTTTATAGTATTAGGCACAAATAAAAATATTTTAACAAGGTTGTTTAGTAGGCTTTTTGGTGTTAAGAAACTTATAAGTTACAAAGGGCTGTAACTTGGGAACTTAGAATCATTCCTCCTGTGCAGTTTTTATATCTGCCTCATTTTCACGTCAACTTAATTTTCTCAAAAAATTTAACCTGTGGTAGGAGAATAACCTAATCTTTAATTTTTAACACACTGCTGACCTGTTTGTAGCTGAGAGCACTTTATTCTGTTCTCTAGTTAATTAATCAATTAAAAACTATTCATTATGTCCTTGGCATGTATAAAACACTGTGCTAATTTGATCTCTGCAGAAAATGATGCGATATAATAATATACCTAAGTGTTACAAATTGTGCTTACAGTAGCAGCTATTTCTGTGGGACCATGACTCATCGAATGCCATGGTCCCTCTGCTGAAGGAAATGGCAGTGGGCAAGCAGAGAGACTGATGGGGTGGTAATAGACCGGCCCTTTCTTGCCACCCAGTGTTTATCCTAAAGATCCCATGTCTGTCAGATTACTGATACTGATCCGGAAGTCTCTTCTTCTTTCCCTGGAAGTTAATTAGGTTGTCGGACTGTCCTTTTGATCCCTGTTGAATAGATTAAGTATGTTGGAAATGACTTTATTGACCTGAAAGATAATATGTAGTGATTTAAAAAGCAAAATAAAAGTAAGACCTCTTTAGATCTAAGGTTTTATCCAACTTAACTTGTTTCTCAATAACTAGTCATTGGGCACTATCAGAAATAAACTTTATTTAAAAAAATGTTGAAACACTAATTTCCTGCAGAGTCAATTTATTAAACAAAATAAAACAAAAAAAGAGCAGCTTGAAATTTCTACTCAGATGAAAATTGACCAAACACAGATACTTAGGAATCTGGGCTTACGCCTCACTGTTATCAGGTGTCCTGAGGTTAAAGATTCTTTCAAGGTTTTTCCCTTAGGTGGTTGCTGCAGTTGATATAGAATTGCATTCTTTAGGTTTTATTGAGGAGATGTTAAAACTCAGGCATCAAAGAGATTGCAAAGATTGAGACTCTTTTAGCAAAGTATAATTAAAATTCCTGATAAATGCCAGATTAGAAGACCCATTAAGAAGGTGACTGTATCCCAGAACAAATTTAGGCCTTATTGTAAGACTTGAGTACAAATCACATATTTTTGAATTGGAAAACACTGGGAAGAAAGTATCAGTCACCATCCAATCAGTTGAAAATACCTGTTCAGAGCAAGAAATGAAAGTTGCCTATCCTTCCACCCCATCTGACACCCATGCCTACCTCCTAGGTAATGGTTAACAATTTAGTGCATAGCCTTTTTGACGTTTTCCTAATTTATATAAATCTGTACATGTTCTTTCTCTCTTTCTCTTTCTCTCTTTAAAACTAAATTGTAATCAAGCTCTACCTAGTAGTATATTTTCATTTAACATTATGTCGTGGACATCTTTCTACATAAGTTTTTCCATTTCTCTGTGGTCCCTGGAACTGTCTCATCCTCATACTTGGCTCTGGGTTGTTGCTGGTATAGGTTTTGGTTCTAGGTATTTGCTTTCTGTTGCCTGTTGGGGGAGTGAAGCCAGCTTGCCTCTATGCCACCATTTTGGAATGAGAAGTTACATAACAATCTTTCATTTTTATTGAGAGTATCTCTTGCTATACAGAAGTTTCAAGATTTTATATAATCAAATTTTTCCTTAATGGCTTAAAAGTTTTCTAACTTGCTTAGGGTATGTTCCTGTACCTCACAGTTCTAAAAATATATTTTTTCTTTTTGTAAGTTTATATTTTTAGTTTTTAAACTTAGCTGTTGAATTCATTTAGAATTTATTTTAATATGTTGTGTAAGATAGGAATTCAGTTTTATTTTCTTCCAAATAGGTAACCAATTGTTATAAGATCCTCTATGGAATTATTCACATTTACTGGCTTTGTCATACATCAAAGTCCCATGTGTATATATGGACTTGTTCCTGAACGTCTATTCTAGTCACTTATTCTTTGATTCATTTCTATATTATTGCTCTCCTGTTTTAATTATTGGTAGCGCTGGTTCTGCCCAGTATCATTCTTTTCTAAATTTTTTTTTAATCTTCTCATCGTTTTACTCTTCTAGATACAGTCTGCCTATCAGATTCCCCTACAGAAAATTCCACTCATGTCATATTTGGAATTGCGTTATATTTATAGGTCGGAATGTAGAGAATTGACATTTTTATAGTACTGGTCTTTTCATTCAGGAACATGGTGTCTCCCTATTTATTTGGGCTTGCTTTTATGTATTTTAGTAAAGTTTTATAATTTTCTTCAAATAAGCCTTCTGTATTTTTTATTGAAAGGCATATTTCATACCCTGCCCAACTATTCTTTCCTTCATTTCATCCAGTTCTCCAAAGAAATTTTATTGACATATTCTGATTTGTATTACATTAAATTTCTATAATAATTTAAATGGGTTGACATCATCATATTAATTCTTCCTATCTAAGAGTTTAGTTTGTCTAGTCTTTCATTCATGACTTGATCAAATCATTATTTAAACTTTTCTCTGATATATGAAAAGGGATTTGTTTAATTTTTACAGGAAAAAGTCCTCTCAAATCTGTTTCTAAACTTCACTATCTTTTTTCCAGGCTGTCTCCGCATTGGTGCAACCCTTAGGAGTGTGTGCAGAGTACCTGAATTCCTCAGTGGTGCAGGTAGGATTAAACCATTTCACATTACTGCAGAGGGTGATCCAAGACAAGCAAACAGCGATCATTTTCTTTTCATCAGGTTGTTCAGAGTTGTGCCTAATCCAGAGTAATTTCTTTTTTTCAGATTAATTATCCTTTTAATAAAATACTATCAGAAGATAAACTATCATTTAATAATTTGAAGTATAGGAGACCTCTAACATTTTAGAAGGTTATTTACCTTTTCAAATTATCATTTTATCAAGTATAATTTTTATTTATTTACTTTTCATTTCCTTATCCCTGTTTGCTTCCTGGGATTGTGTAAGGGTTCAGTGCCATTATGTATTACGGTAGATCAGTGTTGAGCAGTTGGCTAGGCTTACTTACTAGCTCAGTGACTCACTTTTGAGTGACTTAACAGCACATCTTGTCTGATTTCCTGCCTAAAATTCCTGCAGAATTTTAAGTCAACAAGTCATGTGAGTGAGCGTTCAGTTTTCTAACGCTAAAAACTTACACTTTCTCGTTTTCTTTCCATTTCAATTAACAAGTTTTACTAAACAAAATGTCATATTGAAATACCTCTATTTATTTTTTTCGTTATGAGTAAGTCTGTGAGACCTATAACTTTTACAGAGCTTTTTAAAAATCATCATCAGTGGTTTGAATGCAGTATCCTTCTCAAACAATGTTTTGTATGTACTGTTCCTTCTTTCTAATGTCAAATTTATGTAGGGCCATTTTAATAAGGGAGACAGGATTTTTTTTAGTAGGTTCTAGAAATTTCTATTTTTAATTGTTAAATGCTTTCTTTCAGTGTCAGGTAATATCAGGCAGGTATTTTAAGTGAAATAACATGGCTGTTTATGTATTTCTTCATTCTGTATATTAAACTTTGTAAAAATAACTAGTGTTCTTTCAGTTTCTTGAGCATATAAATAAAACCGTTAATTTTGTGGTCAAAACAGCTAAGACATAAAGAGGCTAAATGATTTGACTTATTGATATTTATTAATAATTTAATAATTGCCTTCTTAATAGTCAGGGCTAGGGATTTTAAATGCATACTTTTTACTTAAGCATTGCTCATGGAAAGGAATTCAGCGTAAATATTCCAGCTGCTAATGAATAGTAAGGTCTTTAGAAATTCTAGATTTTCTGTATATAAGCAGAATGTACTCTAAAGAAAGTAAGAAGTATATGAATTTCCAACCAAAGCATATATAACTTTAATTATATCAAACTGTCTAAGCTTAAGTTCATTTAGCAATAAATTCATAGCGTAATACATGTTAACTGACATAACAATTGTCCCCACCACTGGCTACTTGTGTGACTTCGGAAGACTTATTTAACCTCCGTGCCTCAGTTTCCTAATCTGTAGAAAGATCATCATAATAATATTAAATACCTATCTCTCAGAGTTGTAGGGAGGATGAAACAGGGCCTGGTACATGCTGATAAGAGCACTGTGACTCGCCTCATAACCATAATGGCCCTCCATCCTTGCTGTGCAAATGGCATAAGTATAAATGAAGAAAATCTATCTGGGTAATTGCCTGATGTCATTTTAACTCATTGCTAATGTATTCTTGGCTTTGATAGCCAAATGTTACTTATCTTCTTTTCTCATCAGCTAAGTTATAAAAATTATCTTACTTAGATTGAAATACTAATTTAGATATAGCTAATATTTTACCACTTCACACGTACTTTTTATACTTAGTTGTCTGATTGGGTTCCATCCTGGAGTAGTCTAATATTTAGATCTCATTCATATCAGCAAGCAAAAGTAGTTCATGTGATAACATTTTGTGTGGTGTGAGCTTCTGTTCATTTTTAAAAATCATATGCAAAATATTTATTACAAAAATACTACTCATGCTTAATGTTTTAAAAGTTAGCCCATGTGTCTTGAGTTGCTCTTCAAAATTACCCTTGTAAGATGGTAACGACGGGATTATACCCATATTACATTACAGAAGCTGAAGCACAGAGTCAGTGAAGGGTTTACTCGGCAGTGTTAGCTAGTTAGCGTTGGCTCTGATGCTAGTTTCATTGCACCCTCTTCTTTGTGAATTGTAAGTGAAGACGAATCTCTTCTCTACTTTTGGGCTGCATTCAGGAGTTCTTATTAACTATAGCATTTTATTTCTGCAGCCCATGCTAGACCCAGTCATTCTTACCACCATCCAGGATGTGCGGAGTGTGGAAGAGAAGGACCTCAAAGACAAGGTAATTGCCGTCCAGCCAGGCAGGCCCTAGCGCCCGTTAGTCCATGGAAGCAGAGCCAGGACTTGGTGAGGTTCATGTACCATTGCTCTTTGGATTGTGGTCACATACGGTTCACATCAAATTAGTTTTACATTTCCTAATCAAAAAGTGCTACTTCTGAAGCACCAGCGGTTGGCATTACCTCAGTCAATAGAATGAATATATAGTGTCCTCAGTAAACGATACCATTCAGAATTTTGCTAACATGATTTTGACAGTATCACAACTGGTGTGGAATAGAAGCTTTAAAAGAATACAATATTAAAACTTACCCCAAGCCGGGCGTGGTGGCTCACGCCTGTAATCCTAGCACTCTGGGAGGCCGAGGCGGGCGGATTGTTTGAGCTCAGGAGTTCGAGACCAGCATGAGCAAGAGCGAGACCCCGTCTCTACCAAAAATAGAAAGAAATTAATTGGACAGCTAAAAA
>CAUYSK010014918.1:0-45648 GCA_963575035.1 Avahi laniger | reverse complement strand
GGATTAGGGGGATGGGGGGCGAATCTACAACTAAAGGACACGGGGAGCACTAAAGGGAGGGGAGGGCATGCCTTTAACCTGCATTTGGGTGAGGCAAAGACATAAAGTGTAACTAGAATGTTTGTACCCTCACAATACCTTAGCATAATAATAATAAAAAAATAAAAAATAAAATAATTATACAGCGTTACTTTTTGTGTAAATACTATGGATATTTTTAAAGAAGGATCAAAACATTTACAGTCCTGTAAATTTTAATATCCCTAATAGCTTGCAATTGTAATTATAGCTTCTACCTCACTTCAAAAGAAAGAACTGACAAGCTAAAAAGAATCGTGGAAAGTCAGGTCTGAGACCTGTCTTGGAGGGGCAGTCACAGGGGTTCAGGAAGCTTCAGAAGGCTAACGGCACAGGGATGCCTCCATTTCCTGAGTTCCATCCTTATCTTTCCTGACTCCCAGGGGCTATAATTCAGAGGCTGCATTCCACAGAAGAATCCTAAACCCCAATTAAATAACCCTGAAATGCCATGCACTTAGCGTAGAGCTGAGGACATGGTAAACATACAGCCCAGATAAATATACAAGAATCGTAGACAAGCTTAAACTGTGTTCCCCCAACTTAATTTTATTTTGGTATGTCTATGACAGTTTTAGCAACAAATTAAGATTCCACAAAATGTTGAATAAGGCAAATATGACATCTACTTGTGAGACAGAGATATTTGCTTTTATGTGTCTATATACTCAAGAAAGAAAGATAGAAGTTTCCCAGATGCTGTGGGTTAGGGCCTAACATCCAGTGGCCTTCAATCGCTTGAGAAATAGAAGGGTCCATTTTGACAGAACAGCACCAGGTATAATTTAAATTCCATGATTCAGGAAGCTTAATTAGACAAAGGAGAAATGCCCTATACTAATTTGTTTCATCAGAAATTTCTCCAATTATAGAGTCTTGAACTAATATGCCAGGAAATTTTATAGTCCTCAGGAAGCAAAGTGTATAAAAGCCTTCTTGGGTTTCTTTTTTTTCTATTTCTTCATTTAGTATCAATGTTTCCTTACTTGATTAGTTTTAACCAAAGAAAATATTTTAACATATCTCTCTTCTGAAGTATAAAGTAACACACAAATGTTTTTTTAAAGTGACTATTTTTCCTTTTTCATTCCATGATTGAAAATTTTCTTTTCTTTGAATCAGTTCAGACACCAGAGCATCTGTTTTAAATATAATGCTTTTGGTAGATTTTCTTCCCGCATTTTTGTTAATACATCTGCTTATTGGTTCATCTTGAATTCCAGATGAAATGATGTCTGATTCTTTTAAACATGAAAATATATATAAGAAAATGATGATATTATTCATAGTTAGAATACTACATTTATAGATATACCCATCTGTGGTAAAAGACTTAAGGTGTGCATGAGAACTTCAAGATACTACTGCCTAACTCCTGGGAGGGAGGAAAAAGAAAGATGAGCTTCAGCTGCATCAAGAACATTTTATTTCTTTAACAGAAAAAGAAATCTCTGAAGCAAGTATGACATGGTATTAACATCTGTTAAATCTGGTATAGGATGTAGAGGTCATTTGAATAGTCACAAAAACCTTAGGAATAAAGCTGATGTTAAATTTGCATGAACTGTAAAGGTATAAAATATGAGAAGAATGAATATCATAAGACAAAAGGCATCATGGTACAGTAGGAAAAAGATCTGGCTTTGAATTGCCAGCTATGTCCCTTTCTAGATACAAGCTAGGACAAGCTATTGAATCTCTCTGAGCCTGAATTTCCCCATTTGGAAAAGAAATTCAATAATATGTGTTTTGCAGATAATGAGGAGTATTATGTAGCTTTACATGCAGAATGTAAAACCATTGTCTGATCATTGCATAATCTCTATTAGAATGATCAACCTACCAATAGATAGGAAAAGACTTAAAATTCACTTCTAAATTGACTTCCAGATCTATTAAAATATATCTTTTAAAGTACCGACAAACATATTCCCAAGGGAAACACTATAAAAGTAATTGAAGCAGTGAGGTATAAGAGTAAATGAAAGATTATATAATAAGGAATCTGGGAGCTGGGCATGGTGGCTCATGCCTATAATACCAGAATTTGGGAAGGGCCAAGCAGGGAGGATCACTTGAGGCCAAGAGTTAGAGACCAGCCTGGGCAATACAGCAAGACCCCATCTTTACAAAAAAACCTTTTTTAAAATTTAGCTGAGTGTGGTGGGACACACCTGTGGTCCTAGCTATTCAGGAGGCTGAGGTGGGAGAATCGCTTGAGCCTAGGAGTTTGAGATTACAGTGAATGAGCTATGACTGCACCACTGGACTCTAACCTGGGTGACAGAGTAAGACTCTGTGTCTAAAAAAATAAGTAAATAAATGAATAAATAAGGAATCTGAATACAGAGAAGAGTTAAAATAGAATATGGAAAAATGAAACAAGCTATATGTTGAAATGGGGTAACTTGGAAAAACTTTCCTTAAAATAGTATTAATTTTGTAGGGGAAAAATGAGGAAACCAATGGAACCCAGAAGTGAGTGAAAGAGGAAAATTAATCATTGCTTTCACAGACATCATCTCTTACGAACTCACAGGCAAAAGTTACCCAAGGTTACACAGCTAGTAAGTAGGAGAACTAGACTTCAAAGCTAGGTTTCATTTCATTCTTAAATCCATACTTTTTCATTATTCTACAGAAGCATTCCCTCTCAGGACCTAATTCTGATCAATACAAAGGATTATTTCCCCTTCAAGGTCACCCCATCAACATGAGTTATGGGCATACGTCCTTATTCTTCAGACTGCCCAACAATTAGCTGTTGAATCACAACAGCCACATTCATTCCTGTAAAACAAATAGTGAAGTCTAACCCACAGGAAAGAATTTTTTAACTGCTCCCATAATTAGCTAAGAGCATCCTCATTTATAGCAGCACAATTCACAATTGCAAAGATGTGGAAATAACCCAAGTGCCCATCAATACATGAATGGATTAATGAAATGTGATATATGGATACCATGGAGTTCTACTCAGCCACAAAAAACAATGGTGATCTAGCCCCTCTCGCATTATCCTGGATAGAGCTGGAGCCCATTCTACTAAGTGAAATATCCCAAGAATGGAAAAACAAGCACCACATGTACTCACCATCGAATTGGTATTAACAGATCAGCATTTAAGTGCATATATAGTAATAACCTTCATCGGGTGTCAGACAGGTGGGAGGGAAGGGGAGGGATGAGCATATTCACACCTAATGGGTGCGGTGTGCACCGTCTGGGGGATGGACACGCTTGAAGCTCTGACTCAGGTGGGGCAAGGGCAATATATGTAAACTAAACATTTGTACCCCCATAATATGTTAAAATAAAATTAAAAAATAAAAAAATAAAAAGTAGATATATTCACCACTGATGGAACAGAAATAAAAATGTATGTTCTTGAGGGGAGGAAAAATAAGGTTGTTGAGAATATGACTTTTGAAAGGAGTTTGAATTCATAAGCTTCCATTTCTTTTTTTTAATTAAATATTTCAAAATATTAAGGGGGCACCAATGTTTTAGGTTACACAGGTCGTTTTTGTAATGCTTCAGTCCCGGCTATAGGTGTGTCATCACCCAAATGGCGTTCCTTCATTGTACCCACCAGGCAGGTTTTTGTCCCTCCTCTCCTCTTGGCCCTGTGGTTGATTTCCACTGAGTTTTACTTCCCTCTGTGTGCGTGTACTCATCGGTTAGTTCCAATTTAATAGTGAGTACATGTGGTGTTTGTTTTTCCATTTTGTTTCCATACTTCACTTAGGAGAGCACAACCCTTATGGAAAACAGTACGGAGAGTCCTCAGAGAATTAAAAGTAGACCTATCATTCGATCCAGCAATCCCACTACTGGTTATCTACCCAAAGGCAAAGAAGACTTTTCATCAAAAAGACACATGCACAAACTTCCTTTTCTAAAATTCCCAATCTCAAATTTCTGTACCAAGATCTTAGCTTAAAAGATTTATCTACTAGAATAAATATCCTCAAGAAAATAACATCATTCTAATATTCTCTCTTAAATCCAAGCTTACTTCAAGGAAATAAATTTAATTTAATGTAAGAATTGGCCATAGAAATGTAGTTTGGGTATATGCTAAGAAACATATATATTACGTTCTGATCCTGCCCAAAGAAAGGTTAAAATGACTTTGCTTGGTTTGTTGTCTTTACTTAGTAGGAGAACGTTTGTTCTTCCTCTCTGTTGCTATCATAAAACACATTGATTATCAAATGAGCCACTTGGTTTTACTGTTTATATTTGAGAGATGTTGCAATATTGAATAGGGAAGTCTCTTGTCACAGAGGGAAAATTATTTGGATTATAAATGGTTATTTACAAATAAAGTCAAGTTATTCATCTGTGTTTTGATTATGTTTCTAATTATCAGAGCTGAGTGAGCCTTTGCGTTTAGACATCTTGAGTCCCAAGTCCCCTTCTGGCAGATTTTGAATATCAGAGGATTTATTTTCCACTAACCATCACAAGCAAATATTTAACCCAATTTCCAAACTACTGCATTGTGATTCTTGTCCCCGTATCTTTCACCAATCTCATAGAATCAACGTTAAAAATAAGGACATTTTAAATTCAATGGAACAAACATTGAATATTTTCATGTGCCAGGTTCTGTGCTAGTCATTTGGGGTACAAAAATAAATACAGTTCCTGGTATGTTTGCATGTGAAAGGAAACCAAGATCCACAAAAGTTGGTCTCTATTTTCCCACAAAGTCAAGACAGTGTTAATAGTAGACGGCAAGCTGGGTACGTGTTGGCTTATGCCTGTAATCCTAGCACTTTGGGAGGCTGAGGTGGGAGGATCACTTGAGGCCAGGAGTTCAAGATCAACCTGGGCAATAGCGAGACCCACCCTCTACAAAAAATAGGAAAATTAGCTGGGCGTGGTGGCACATACCTGTAGCCCCAGCTACTCAGGAGGATGAGGCAGGAGGATTGCTTGAGCCCAGGAGTTTGAGGTTGCAGTGAGCTATGATGATGCCACTGTACTGTAGCCAGGGCAACAGAGTGAGACCCTGTCTCGAAAATTAAAAAAATGAAAATAAATTTAAAAACTTAAGAGTAGAGGGCAATGGGGAAGAAAAGCAGATTCAAGGTAAAGAAAGGGTATAAGGAAAAGAGCAAAGTTTAGGATTTGCCATTAAAATAAAAGCTAGAATTACTTGATCAGTGGACAAATTGCTTCACATATATTTCCTTTTAACCCTTTTTTTTTTTTTAAGAGAGTTTAGAGACAGGGTCTCACTGTGTCTCCCAGTCTGGAGTACAGTGGCCTGACCAGAGCTCACTGCATCCTTTAACTCCTGGGCTCAAGCAATCCTCCTGCCTCAGCCTCCCAAGTAACTGGGACTACAGATGCACACCACCATGCCTGGCTAATTTTTTTTAAGGGGTCTCACTGTGTTTCCCAGGCTGGTCTCAAACAATCCTCTCACCTTGGCCTCCCAAAGTGTTAGGATTACAGGTGTGAGCCACCATGCCCAGTCTGTCTTTTTAATTCTTAAAACAATCCTTTGATGTATATCCTATTGGTTCTTATTCCAGAGTTTAAGCAATTGAGGTTCAGAGAGGTTAAATGATTTTGCCAAGGTCACACAGCCTAGTGAATTGTAGAATCAAATTACAACTCACTATCTGTAAAAAGAATTAACTAGAAAGAAAGTAAAGAATTGCTGCATGGCACTAAGGCCCATGTTCAGTTTAACATCTATGAATTTACAGTGACACAAATTTGTAGAACCATGCCATTTTTTCCAGCAAAGCTTAGCTACTCAAGAAAAGGAATGAAGACAGCCAATTGTTGAATTCTCCCAGGACTGACTGAGGACCTATCTGGTGGTTATGATTAAAGCACAATGGTGGCAAAAGAATTAATTGAATGTAGCGAAGAGTCCTGTGGAAACGAATGCTAGATTAGGAGGAAGAGATAGTGCCATCAGTTGAGTTCTGATTTTGTAGAAAAATTAAGCTGGACTGATAGACAACAGGATTCAACAAAGACAAAGGAAAGACTGAATGGAGGTCGAGAAGTGAAAAAGATGAAAGAATAGTAAGTGTAATCAGAATGGAAATCCAAATGAGATTTTAAATGTAGAGTTATGGAAGTCAAGATGGCTGACTCCCACGGCTTCCAACCCATCCCAAGTGATTAGACTAAACTAAGCATGGTAATCCCTGTCTCACTACTAAAAGACTGATTTAGGACTAGGTCTATAATCTATAAATCTTAGTGTTATGAGGACAAGTCAGGGAGCTTCTAAGAAAATTTTTCCTTACTATAAAAAGGAGGCACAGGAAAAATTCATCTCCTATTCTTTATTCAGATGCTAGAGCATCTGGGCATTTTGCCTGAAACTATTGCAGCCATCTTGCTACCAACTTAAGGATGAAGCCAATACAGAGAAGAGGACAGAGCCCAAGGGGACTGCAGAGAAACAAAAGCAGAGCTCTGATGGATATACCTGAAGCTGCTTTATGTATGAATTTCTTATTATGTGAGTTATAAACTCCTTTATCTTTTAAGGTAAATTAAACTGGGGTTCTCTGTTAATTACAGCCATAGGCATCCTAAATGATTCAAGGACAATTTCAGATGATGACAGAATATTTTTACAACTGTAAGTTAACGAGCATGAAGTTAAATCTGAAGATGGCAAGCAGAAGATTTGAGAATGAGCATGAATCTTAGGGGAAATTTTGGATTGATGAAGTAAGAGGAACAGTCTAGGAACAGCAATAGTCTAGGACGCTAAAACACATTTTTACATATGTAACAATAAACATAATTTATTCATATAATCAACTCTTGAATGCCTACAAAATACCAGAATTATGCCCTGTGCTGAGGACACATGGTGATCAAAAGTAGACATGTTCTCTGCCCTAATGAAGCTTTGAGTTCAGTGGGGGACACAGAAATTAATCAAATAATCACACAAACAAATATAAAATTACATCTGTCATGAGTAAAATCATACCTGCTGCAAAAGAGAGGTTTAGATTTCTAGACTGAGGTAGACTGAGGTAGAAAAATGCACTCACTGCAAATCATTCCATCTCATTCCAAACGAATATAAATGCTACATAAAAATGATATAGAAAAATGATTAAAAATATAGAGCTTGAAAGAGAGAAGTCTTAACATATGAGAAACAGAGAAGGAACCCATAGTATTTAGTGAAAGTTGAAGTAGCAAGCCCACAGAGGACCTAGATGAGACACAGGTCGTAGGGGCTAGGATTTTAGTGCCCTATGTTGAAGGAAGTTAAATCATAAAACTCAAATGCTGTGCCGAGTCAGAATTGGGTTCACTCTGTAAAACTGAGCACTGGGTATGTGTTGTTTATGAATGAACTAGGATTGGAGGATCTCCACCCATTTGCCCCCAGCCTTGGACCAGAATCCTCTATCTATACTTCACATAATAGAGGGAACAGATTGCTTTACTGTAGTTAACCAAAACTTCAGAACGGGAAGAAGGAATGTAGGCGGTTTGAAATAGCCACTGTAGAGAATGGTGCTTCATTTAAGGCAAGGAAGCAAGACAGAGCACTGAGTTTATAGCTGAACTGCTGTGGCCTATTGTGTGACTTCCTCCAACAGCATTTGGTGTAGACAGATGTGGAAGGAACAGATAAGTGAATTCCATTGGGATCAGGGATTTGCCAGATCAAGGCGATGAATAAAACAGAGGTAAAAGAGAATTTTGACTACAGGAAGGAGTGTTTTTGAAATCCTGAACTCTAGATTCTAAACTGGAGACGAAAAAGGAAATGAAGAAAAAAGATGCTAGAAGAGTTCTTAGATTATATGTTAAAAAGAGGTTGAAGGAAATTCTAGCAGGAGTGTTGAATAAGCAACTGTAAGGAAAGGAGACTGTGGCCACAGATAATGACATATGAATTAGTAATTTTTAAGTGGATCAATTAGAAGTGTTAATGATTAACATGCAAGTGCATGGCAGAAGCAGAGGAGGAGATCGTGTCTGATTAGGAGATCAAGGACCTCAGAGTTCATGGCAGAGAATGGGTCATCTATGCCACCATCATCCACAGGTATTGTGGAAAGATGGGAGAATCGAGATGCAGAAGATTAACCAGGAGCCAACATTTTAGAATGAATCATAGAAGAAACAATTGGGAAAGTTGGGATATGACAGTGAGCAAGAGGGAAAAGGGTAGTGAAGCTTAATGGAAAAAGCCTCTTATTCCATTCCATAGAGAGGGTTTTTACAAGACAGTGGAGAAATAGAGGTGATAATGGTGAGCTACAGGGGACACAGATCCTACCTTCTGGTCCTAAGGTAAATAGGGTTTGTGAAAGTAAACAGCCACAGCCACTTAGCAGAGCACCAGGTCTTCTCAGGAAAGAGCCAGATTTCATTTAAGACAAGGAAGCAGAGAGAGAGCACTCAGGCAACAGGTTGAAAATGTGGGGATAGGTGTCACCAGCCATAGAGCAGATCTGGTCTCAGAGGTCTTTTTGAGGAAGGTAGTCATTGGTCCCAAGAGCCAGAAGACTTAACTTACTTGACTGAGCTGAAGATGGATCCAGAAATTGCAGATAAAACTAACTATTAGATGATCTTCTATTTATCGAATGAATATTACATGCCAAGCATTTATTTCATTTAAACCTTACAATAGCCTTATGAGTTAGTGTCATTATTCCAATTTTACAAATAAGGAAGACTCTTATTCCCTTTTAATCAAAGCAGCAATGACATCCCCATGCGTGTTGCTTGTTACTCTTGAACTAGCCACTCTATATTCCCTCACCTACAAAACTTTTTGCTGTTCTCTCTAGAACTATTAATACTCTCTAAGCCTCAATTTCCTTATTTGTAAAATTGGAATAATGACACTAACTCATAAGGCTATTGACAGGTTTAAATGAAATTGAGGCTTAGAGAAACTAAGGTTGCTAAGCCAGGATCTAAAGTTTAACAGAGGTTGCCACCAGTGGTCATGAATTATAAAGTTCATGAAAGTTTTGTTTGGCCTACGTGTTTTCAAAGGAAATACATATGGCTGGGCAGTTAAAGAAGTTATACCTAGACCACCTTACTAGTTTTTAATGTTACTGGATTACTCCTGTGGGCATCTAAATTTGCTAGCCTCATTTAAACTAGATGTATCTAAGTCCATACTTCGCATACTCTAAACAAATCATTTAACAAGAAAAGTCAGATTCCATTTCTGACCATGATGGTGTAACCACCCTAAACAACTCTAAAACTGGGCAAAATATGTAAGGCAAATGCTTTCAGGTATTGTACCACAAGTAACACAGAACCATGGTCCTCAAGAGAAAGAAAATGCATAAGATTAACTTCACGTTTTCCCTGGATTGTCGCCTGGGGGCCATTTCCAGATGATTGAGTAGGAGGTGAAGCCCAAGGTGAGCACAGCAGCCTCTCTGAACTAATGAGGCAGGAGTCAGGGCTTGAAACTGTTAAAGTAGCTGAAGTTCGTGCATCCTTGTTTGAGAGAAGCGGCAGCTGCACAAAGGAGGGGTCCACAAGTCTGCATGAAGGTGTCCAGGCAGTTATTAACTAAAGGCTGAGCTGTATATGTACAGAGTGGGACTTCACAAGGTCCAGGAAAGAGTAGCTGATGCAGGACTGAGAGCCGATTGGAGATAAGAGAGGTCACACAGGGATGAGATGTTGGCTTTTTCATAATAGCCAAAAAATGTATACTATCAAAAGTTTATCAACTGATGAATGAATTAAGTAAAATGTGGTATGTCTATATGATGGAATATTATTTAGCCTGTGTAGAGAGATCTTACTGAGAATCCTGGACATGAAGTTTGAGACTTCAGAAATGTCATGTCTTAGGAACAAGGACCAGAACCTTTAGGAAACGTCAAACCTTAAGAATAAGGAGAGCAAAAGGCAAAAAAATATTGGAGGACACATGGCTATGAATTCCTAAAATTGATAATAAACAGAAACCTACAGATCTAAGAAGCCCAGAAAACCCAAGTAGTACAAACTAAAAGAAAATCAAAATAAAAGCTAGGTATATTATAGTCAAACTAGTATAAATAAAATTTTAAAGGAGCTATAGGAAAAAAAGACATTAAATACAGGAAAACCAGGATACAAATGATGGTTGATTTTCCTTCACAAACAATGGAGATTAGGAGAAAGGGAATGTCATCTTTAAGATGCTCAAAGAAAAGAAGTCTACCTACAATTCTTTAACCAGTGACTATATCCTCTGGAAATAAGAACGATATAAAGACATTTCAGATGAAGGAAAGCTAAGAGAATTTATAGCTGGCAGACCTGTACTATAAGAAATACTGAAGAAAGATCTTTAGGCTGAAGCAAATAATACGTCAGAGAAAAAGTTGTGTTGACACAAAGAAATAAATCATACTGAGAATGATAAATATTTGAGTAAATGTAAAAGACTAGGATTTTTTATCCTTTCTTAATTTCTGTGAAATACAATTGACAATTTAAAGCAAAAATAATGTCATTGTATTATGGGGTTTATATCATATGTAGAGGTAGAATATATGACAACAATAACACAAAGATCTAGGTAAATGGAATTATTTTACAAAAACAACTCCATTTACAATGGTATCAAAAAATTAATAAAATACTTAGAAATAAATTTAACAAAGGAAGCTTAAGATTTGACCCCTGAAAACTCCAGCACATCATTGAAATAAGTAAAAGACCCATAAATGGAAAGACATTCTGTATTTATGGTTGGAAGACTTAATATTAAGTGGGAATTTCTCTGTAAACTGATCTACAGATTCAGTGCAATCCCCATCGAAATCCCAGCTGCCTTTTTCTTTTTGCAGAAATTACCAAGCTGATCCTAAAATTCATAAGGAAATTCAAAGCACCTAGAAAAGCCAAAATAAACTTATAAAAGAAGTACAAAGTTGGAAGACTCATACATCCCAATTTAAAACTTACTGCAAGGCTATAATAATCAAGACTGTATGGTACTCGCATATAGATAGGCATATAGATCAATGGAATAGAATTGAGTATAGAAATAAATCATACATTTATGCTCAATTGATTTCTGGCAAGAGTGCTAAGACAATCAATGTAAAAGAATAGACTTCTCAGTAAATATTGCTGAAACAACTGGATGTTCACATGCATAAAAATGAAACTGGATCGCTATCTCATACCATGTCAAAAATGAACTCAAAATAGATCAAAGATCTAAGTATAAGAGCTAAAACTGCAAAACTTAGGAGAAAGCATAGCATAAATCTTTATGACTTGGATTAAGTAATGGTTTCTTAGATACAAGACCAAAAGCTCAAACAACAAAAGAAAAAAGAATAAATTATATTTCTTCAAAATTAAAAACTTGTGTGCTTCAAAGGACATTGTTAAGAAAGTGAAAAGACACCCAACAGAATGGGAGAAAACATTTGCCAATCATATATCTGATGAGGGATTTGTATCCAAAATACCTTTAAAAACTTCTTACTAGCCAACAAAAAACCAAATTGAAAATTGTACAAAGGATTTGTACAAATATTTCTTCAAAGAAAACACACAAATATGCCAAGCAATTCATGAAAGCAAAATGACATACTGTTTCACACCCAATAGGATGGCTGCGATTAAAAAATAATAAGTGTTGTGCGATGCGCACCATCTGGGAGATGGACACACTTGAAGCTCTGACTGGGGGGGCAAGGACAATGTAACCTAAACATTTGTACCCCGATAATATGCAGAAATAAAAAAAAATAAAAAAAATAAATTCTCTCCCCCCTAAAAAAATAATAATAAGTGTTGTTGAGAATGTAGAAAAATTGGAACCCTTGTATATTGCTGGTAGGATTATAAAATGGTACAGTCACTTTAGAAAACAGTTTGGTAGTTCTTCTCTAAACAAATTAAACATATGATCCAGCAATTCTGCTCCAAAGTATATACCAACAACACTGAAAACATATAGTCACACAAAACTTGTACATAATGTTCATAACAGAATTATTCATAATAGCCAAAAAGTGGATACTATCCAAAGTCCACCAACTGATGGATGGATAAATAAATGTGTTACATCTAGTTAATGCAGTATTATTCAGCAATAAAGAGCAATGAAGCAATGATATATATTTCAACGTGGTTGAATTTTTTTTCAATTTATGCATACCCCATCAATCCAGCTTCTTTACCTTGCCTATTTGGTCCAAATGGTCCAATATTGTTGGAACAGTAATGTCAAACCTTTTTGGTAATTCACACATCGGTTGAGGTGGATTTATTTCCACTAGTAGTGGTCCCCAAGCTTTTTGGCACCAGGGACCGTTTTCACGGAAGACAATTTTTCCACGGACTGGGGGTGCGAGGATGGCTTCAGGATGATTCAAGTGCATTACATTTATTATGCATTTTATTTCTATTCTTCTTATGTTGTAATATATAATGAAATAATTATACACCTCACCATAGGTTGGGGACCCGTGCACTACATCTTTCAGCTCATCATTATCCACGTTGGTCTCAGGTCGCCCACATGGCTCATTTTCAAGATTAAAATCCTCAGAATGCAAATTCTCAAATCATTGACATACTGTACATTCATGAACCACATCCTTCTCAAACACTTCGTTGACATTTTGAGCTGTCTGCACTGCACTGGTTCCACAACAGAACTCATATTTGAAAATAACAGGAATTTTTGACTTATCCATGATTTCACAAAAATTGCTCTACAAAGTGAAAGATGATCACAAGCCAACATGAGTGTTTGAAAGATTGAGGATGTACCTTCGCAATAAAAATAAAACTGGAAATGTCAAAGTGAAATGTCAGAGATATCAACTGTCAAACTTAGCACATAAGGAAATCGGATATTTCATACTTATAAATGGGTACACAAACAGTGTACCCATCACCAGAATAGTGTACCTTGTACCCGACATGTAGATTTTTATTCCTTATCCCCTCCCGTGCTCCCCATTCTTAGTTTTCAATGTCCATTATACCACTTTATGACCATATATACCCCTCATTTAGCTCCCACTTATAAGTGAGAACATGTGGTATTTGTTTTTCCATTCCTGAGATACTTCACTTAGGATAATGATCTCCAGTTCCATCCAAGTTGCTGCAAAAGACATTATTTCATTCCTTTTTTATGGCTGAGTGGTACTCAATTACATATATGTACACACACACACACCTTCTCTGAGTACCTCAGATCCTGCTGAGGTCACTCCACTTCCCTCTCCTTCACTTTGGGAGCCTTATGTCGCCTCTCGTTGATTCCCAGTGCTCTCCCTTGATGACTGATCCCAAGGTGAATATCTGCTCTCCACGTTCGATCCTCTCCATGAGACTGACGTGTGCGGGCTGCTTCTAGTCTTCCATCTTGGCCCAAAATTTCTTTTCACTTGACAAAACAATTCTAAATTTCACTGAAAAAATAAACACGAAAGAATCAAGAGGAAAAAATTCTGGAAAATACAAAATTTAGCATGGTGAAATTATAGTATTAGTTCTCCTAGATATTACATTGTGTGTATACGTGTTGTGTGTTGAAATGCTACAATGTTTAAAAGCATATGCAGTGAAGTCTTTTTTGATTTTTAATTTTTAAAATAATTCAAGTGTAGAGTTGGCCCTCTGTATCCATGGGTTATGGGTCCGTGGATTCAACCAACCATGGATTGAAAATGTAGTAAGGGCTGTGATGGTTTCATTTGTATTGAACATGTACAGACTTTTTTGTCATTATTCCCTAAATAATATAGTATAACAACTATTTACATAGCATTTACATGGTATTAGGTATTATAAGTAATCTAGAGATGATTTAAAGTACACGGGATGATGAGTGTACATTATATGCAAATACTATGTCGTTTTATATCAGGGACTTGAGCATCCGTGAATTTTGGTAGTCAGGGGGGTCCTAGAACCAATCTCCTGCTGATACCAAGAAATGACTTTATTACTTTTATAATAACAATGTAATAAATCAAGCAAAAGGCCAGGTGCGGTGGCTCACGCCTTTAATCCTAGCACTCTGGGAGGCCGAGGCGGGTGGATTGCTCAAGGTCAGGAGTTTGAGACCAGCCTGAGCAAGAGTGAGAACCCGTCTCTACTAAAAATAAATTATCTGGACAACTAAAAATATATATATAGAAAAAATTCTCGGGGCATGGTGGCACATGCCTGTAGTCCCAGCTACTCAGGAGGCTGAGGCAGGAGGATCACTTGAGCCCAGGAGTTTGAGGTTGCTGTGAGCTAGGCTGATGCCATGGCACTCTAGCCAGGGCAACAGAGCCAGACTCTGTCTCAAAAAAATAAATAAATAAAAATAAATCAAGCAAAAAAGCAAATTAAATACTCCAACTAAGCATCTCCTTCTCCAGTGCTAGTTCATTCTATTTCAGGCACAAAATCCCTCTTCTTTCAATATATATTCAAATGCATGATTTCCAGTCCTTTTATCGGGCTTGTTGATTTTCTCCCAATATAGGTTAATTTATGATTTTAATTATTAGCTTCCTGGAGTTTGGTGCCTAATCTGAATACATTTGATGTGGACTAATTGGCACAAAATCAAGGTCATTTTCTTGTTATTCTAGTTACTTCATTTACTTTAATGTAACCTAAAATCATAGTCTTACTGGGCAGCTAATTCACAATATTGACTAATTTTGAGTCAGACTACGAACTAAATACCTGTGATTTTTTTTCAATAATTTATGCTGCTAAGCCAAAACTATCTTTATCGTCTTTGTGCAGAGAAAAAGTAAAGGTCCTTACCTTTATTTTCATCAAATTTCATCTTGATCTAGCTGTCCCAATCCATTGCATTTGATGCAATTACTCAAGTTATTCATTAACTCTGCCAGTTTTGTGATATTTGAAAATTTATAAGGAACAATCCTTAGATCATCATCCAAGTCACTGATGAAAATGATTATCAGGACATCTTGAGGGACACAGATTGCAGCATAATAGGAAAATCACCTTCTGCATTAATTAGTTTCTTTCATGTTTCTGGCATCCAGCCCAGAGGTGCTCAGACCTGAGTACATTTAAGAGTCTCCTTGGTAGCTTGTAAATTCCCTGGACTCACATCTAGAGATTCTGATTCAATAGTCTAGAATGGTTTCCAACAACTTGCAGTTAAAACTAACATCCACAGACATATTTCTATTGGTTATAAACATGTTGAAGATGAAGCACTTTTCCATTGATCAATTACTGCATTTTTTTCTGATATACATATAAGTTATCACTTTATCACTGCTTTTTTTCTTTTTTGAGACAAATTCTCACCTTGTTGCCCCAGCTAGAATGTAGTGGCATCATCATAGTTCACTGCAACCTCAAACTCCTGGGCTCAAGCGATCCTCCTGCCTCAGCCTCCTGAGTAGCTGGGACTACAGGCATGCGCCACCATGCCCAACTAATTTTTCTATTGTTTGTAGAGACAGGGTCTCACTCTTGCTCAGGCTAGTCTTGAACTCCTGACCTCAATTAATCCTCCCACTTCAGCCTCCCAGAGTGCTAGGATTATAGGCATGAGCCACCACACCCAGCCTACTGATCTTTCTAAACTGTTTATGGGTTATAAATAGTTCTCTCAATTTCTTTGTTTCTCTGTTCTAAGTTTGTCATTTGTCTTTTAACCTTTTTTGTATTTTTTTTCTATTATGGCAAACATGTTTCTATTTCTTATGCAGACAAATCTAACAATCATTTTCTGTAGTTTCTGCCATCATTTGAAATCATACTTAAAAAGTCTTCCTCCAGATTATGTAAATATTCAATATTTTCTTTAGAATATAACCTTTTATATTATGTATTTTATATCTTTGATATCTTTTATATATTTCTATTATTCTTTTAAAATACAATCCTTCAAAAATCTGAATCAAGTATGTTAATTGTTTAAATACTAAAAATTAAGGAACTGCCTAAATGTATCGTAAGATGAGACTAGTTGATTATGTGAACCATGTGTAAGACAAAATTCTATGTGGCAAATGATATTTTGCTCTAAAAGGATATTTTCTGACATGAAAATATTCATAATATTAAGTGAAACAAAGCATGAATACACACACTCCAATTCTGTTTTAAAATATTGTATGTATATACATAAAAGACAAGGAATTGAAAAGGAGACAAAGATAGGTTGCTAAGATGTATGCAGAAATGTTAGCAGTGTTTGTCACTGCATAGTGTAGCAATAGATGTTTTCATATCTTGCTTGCTTTTGACAATAAACATGGTTTGATAGCAAAACATAACACATGAAATGTTAAAACCACATATTGTGTTGAATTTCAATAACTTTGAGCAAAATGAAAAATATAGTAAAGTATAAACTATTAGGTTTTAGATGACCTGCATCATATTTGGAAGTTTAGAAATTTTTCATTTTCAAATAAAATTGGGCTGTCATCATGAATCATCAATGCTCATACCAAGTCAGTAATATATCTACTATAAATAAGCACAAGTTTAACTGTGTTATCATATGCAAATATAATACCATCCTTATGAAATGGAGTCATCATGTTTTCTACCTTAAGCTCTTACATTTAAATGATTTTTAACAGTCAATTAAAAATACAATTCTGGAATAAGAGTTCCAACATGTGAAAATTTAGGTGGCTCATTGCGTTAAGGGTCCCCAAGACCAACCACAGGTTTGATGATTTGCTTAGAAAGCATAAAGCCATACTCATGTTAGTATTTATTACAGCAAAAATATCAAAGCAAAATCAAAGCTAAAGCCAGAGGAAATCATGCCCAAGCTTCTGAGAGTTGTCTCCCAATAAAGTTGCACCAGATGGACTTAATTCTTCCAGCAATGAGTTGTGACAACACGTGTCAAATGTTGACCAAGAAAGCCCACTAGAGACTCGGCACCCAAGGTTTTTGCTGGGGTTGGTCACAAAGGCACCCTCTGCCTAACATGTGCCAAAACTCCAGACTCCCAGAAGAAAAGAAGGTGTTCGGCATAAACCACATCGGTTGTACAAACCATCTAGGCACAGCAAGCCACTCTTACCAGTTCTGGGAATGGTAGGAACCTTCTAGAAATCCAAATTCCCAGACACCAGTCAAGGGCTGCCTTACAAGCAGACCTTTCTAAAGACAGCGGTCTCTGACCTGATTTGTTAACTCTTTTCTGCATACATGTGTTCACCCTTAAGGTACAAGTTACCAAATTACCAGATGTGGGAACCATATACACAAATGTGTTAGATTCATCCATACTCAAAGTTGAACCAAGAAAAGTAAATGAATGAAGTTTTACCCTAAAATTTACTTTTCATAGCCCACAAATAATTTGATAAGCTACCAATTCAGAATGGATTTCAAATAAAAATATTACAGTGTTTTCTTAGAGTTATAGAATTAATGCACATTCATTATAGAAAATGTGGAAACCCCAGGAAAATATCAAAGAGATAAGATTACTGAAACCTCCCATCATAGATTATCATTGCTACTCTTTCCATACACGTGTATATATTAACATCATTGATACAATACTTAATATTAAATCTTAGTGTAGTTATCTTTGTTTTAGCATATCATTAAAAATTCTAAAGAAACATTTTTAATAATGAAAAATATTCTATCTCTGATTATGATTTACAAAGTCTTCCCCTCTTCTGTTGGGTACATAGGTTGTTTCCTGTCATAAATATTTTCCCAAACCCTCACAAAATCTCCCAATGCCTTCCTATTGCTCTTAGAATAAGGTCAAAATCTTTAAAACAGTCAACAAGGCCCCAAATGATTTAGAGCCTCCCTCCCTCCACCTCATTCTTTCCCAGTTCTTCTCTACACAGAGCAACCATGGCCACCTTTGAATTCCTCAAATGTGCCACTGTCCTTCCTCATGGTTTTCACATGTGTAGGTAGACCTTGCATTATACACTGCAATGATCACAGTTTTAATTAGTCATGTAATTATCTAAAATACAAATTTTTAAAATGTATGTCTCCTCGCATAGATAGCAACCTTCATGAAGGCAGAGACTATACCTGTCTTGTGCACCAATATATTCCCAGTGGTAAATGTTGTCCCTGGAGCACAGTTATGCAAAGATAATTGTGGAATTAAAGAATAAAATGCACAAATAATAGGATTCTATCTTTATGTAAATTTAACCACTTAGTGTATTTGATAACTTCATTCATTGGATTCCCATATTTCTTATCGTTAAGTATTTCCTTTTTGCAAAACTTTCTTCATTATACCCTCTAATTATCTATTATGATAAATAATTAAAACAACTTAATTATGCACATATTTTTCTTTAATTCAGGCCTTTTACTTAACTATTTTATTAATTCCAGTAATTTTTTGATTTATTCTTTGGAGAATAAATCTTACACAACCACAATGACTGTGACTTATGATACTTTGAGTAACACTGTTATATTTAATCACATATTATTATTATTCTCATATTCACTTTTAGTAGTTACATTTCAACTTTCAACCAATATTCACTTCAGTACAGTACTTTGAATTAATATTCATTTCATATTTTTAAAAATTTCCTTGAGGATGGGTGCATTGATTAATATATTTTAAAAAATCAATCTGTGTCTTTTAGCATCTGTTCTTTCAAATTTATGGAGCTTTATTAAAGATAAAGGTACTTACCTACATATTTTTGTTAGTTTTTAAATTAGGATGTTGGGCTAAAACTGAGGCAAAATTGATTTTTCCTTTGCTGGGTCATGGAGGAATTGAGGGGCCTGGATTCCTTTGCAGGGCACAAGGTCAAAAGCATTGGAGGATGGGAACAAGTTCCTACAACTTGGTAATAGGGTGGGGGTAACAAGGTAGATGCCATGCAGGGTCCTGGGGACGAGGAATAGGTTTTGGTTTGTCAACCCTGAAAGTATGCATAGCTAACATCCAGGATTTTCTTTTCTATGTTGAATTTCCTTTTGTTATCAGGTATTGTGAGTAGAGATTGGTTAATTGTTACAACATGATCTTAGCTGAGCACTGGGTATTAACTGATGGGCATACGTCCACATTTGGGATGAAACTGCACAGGGAGAGCAGTCATGGGATCTTACTATCCAAAGATCAGAGACACAGGCCAGAGGGAGGCTGCTGGTCCAGGCACACACACAGTGAAAACCAGGACTGATCTGCAGAACACATGAGTATCCCTAGGGAGTCCCAGAGGCCTTAGGACTGTGGTCAAGCATAATGAGGGCATAGATCTCTTCACCTATAAGTAAGGAGAAGTGCTGCTTCTGACAACCGTAGAGGTCAGCAACCTCTGGGTTACAAACCAATAAATTCCTTTAGTAGACAGTCAATGAGACAGAATCTACTTTTCCAGATGCTTTTATGTCTTCCTGCCGTCCTGTCCCATGATTACTGTTCTAGAGCTCTATTTCAAAATACATGCTACCAATAACTTTGTTTTAGAAAACACTCAATATAGATGAAGGCATAACAAATGCAGCATCTTTCTACATAGTAATATGTACAAAGAGTCACAAAATATTTGTGTAATTAAACCTAGTAATTCTACTTAATGGAAACATCTTAAAATAATCAAAAATACAGGGGAAAACACAAAAAGAGGGAAAAATAAAGTAAATTTGGGTAAGCAAAAATGTCTGGAAACCCTGGGATGAAAAACAAAAAAGTGTTGATTAATAAATAAGTATAACACTGATTAGTAGTGATAAGGAGAAATATATGTTACTTAAACCATTGACATAATGCAAAAGTTTTGAAATCATATAAAATTGGAGAGATGAGTAAAACAGGCATAAACATGAGTGTAAAACAACAAATAATATTTTTGAGCAATTAAAAGTATTTAAATATTTACAATATGAAATTTCAAAAGGACAATAGTACATCATCTGCAAAACAGGCTCCTTTGGCTTAAGGTTCCTGGTAGAACGGAGAGTAGCCGACCATTGCACAGGCACTGGGACACTCTTCACTATCCTTTATTTATAACTAACGCTTCACTATCTATACTTATGTTGAGAGTAGGGTTTATATCGTCCTTAGAAAAGATTGATAGCCCTTAGTAGTAGCTACCTTTTGTACTTGTACATACATACCAAAGCATGGAAACATTATACGCAAAAGTATTGTCCATCATAGTGTGATTTATACCAGCAAAAACGAAGATAACCTGAAATGACCAGGAGTGGGAAAATAACTAAACATCCTATCACACATTAGCTCAGGGACATACTTTAGAACCCTTAGACAACCATGATTTTAAAGACGCAACCTGGGAAAATTCTTAAAATTGATTAATAAAGTTAAAAACAACCTAAAACATACAAATGTAATGAGCATAGGTCTGATTTATAAAGCATACTGAGAACTAATATAACAAAATGCTAATGACAATTGTTACGGTAACAGGTTATGGATTTTTTCCTATTTTTTTTTTTGTAGGGCAAAGTTACTTTTATAAGGAAAATTATATGTGAAAATATATGTGAAGTCTCTTGTTTGCCGTTATGAGTTTTTTGGGCCATACTCCAAATCCTCAAGGGGTTTAGGGCTATGTGGCAGCCAGGTGCCCACAGAGTCCCACTTTCAGCCTTTCCAGTGGATGCTCCCAAGGGGCTCAAATCCCTGGACCTGTGTACCATCTGGACTCAGCCTATGAATGTTTTAAAGGAGGAACACCAAAAAGAGAATGCTCTTGTGGAATAGATGAATAATAAGCCTCCAGAAGAAAAAGAATGATGCTCTAATATTGAACAACTACATATATTTTTATTTCCAGGTAAAGATCATCCTTTGAAAAAACTAAGGAGCCTGCCTGCCTCTGTAAGGGCAAGCTTAAAACAGAATTATGCTAAGTGGACAGGTCACCCCTCTGTCTATGGCAGAAAATAGCAGAATCTGGAGTTTCACTAGTTTGTGATAACCACAGACCCTCATGGAGTCTTCCCTGGGCAAAAGGAACAGAAAAAGGGGTGGATATTTGGTCTTCCCCAGAGTCCAGCCCACCCCTTCCAGTCTCCAGAGTCTACTATCTGTGAATTCAGAACTCCACCCTCTCTTCCCCCCCATTTCCAATCTTCCCAGTTAAGTGTTCTGCAACAAATGGACAAGTTAAGATGTCATTCGTGTCTCCTTGTTAGTAATTAAAGTGACATAAGCAGATTAAACTTATGTTTATTCAGCACAGGTTTGGATTTTACTTCAGGCCCAGAGACATCTGCAGACCTGTATAGGCCAATAATTTGATACAAGTAGACTAATCATTGGTGTACCTTCAAACAGATATTATTAGGTATGTGTGCAACCTTTACTTAAAAGAGAGACTGATTGAATGCTGCCCCAGGAAGACCATGGCCACCGTCCTCAACCTCTTTTGCACTATCCCAGGACCAGAGACCCACCAATTGTGATTCCAGGATGCTCTTAGAAGCCACTTTCTCCCACCTCAGGTGCTTATCTAAGCAAAACTCTCCTAACCACCTACAGAACTCTCCATGATAGAAATGCTAAATATAATTTTGCCCATCTAGTTACATTTCTAGTAATGCTTTAGCACCCCTATGGTTAGAGACCCAGGTAGCTGTCTTGTTGGGTTGCCGGTTTCCCCATTAAAGGAAGTAAGCTCCATGGAAAAAATCAGAGTGGTTGATTTTGAAGGAGGGGGAAAGATTGTCTAGGAAGGAGCACAAGGAAACTTTCTAGGTAAAAATATGCTCTATATCTTAATAGATTAATTAATATTTAATTAATATTAAATATGCTCTATATCTTAATATTTAATATTAAAGTCTGTAATTTTCTTTGAATTACATCAACAAAAAGAAGATGGATTAATGGATAGTAAAAGTTGAATAGATAGATATGTGACAAAGCATAGTAAAATGTTAATAATAGAACATACATAGTGGGCACAGGGGTGTTCAATGTAAAAGTTGTTCAACTTAGCTGGATGTTTAAACATTCTAGATAATAAAATGCTAGAGGGAAAAAGAAATTAATTCACATTCTCAGGCACAGCTCCAAATAAATTATGAACTATGTTACATTGCTATATCAGCCTCCAATGACCCCTTCCACTCTTGATCATTTTAAGTATTTAGAATCACAACTTAATTCTCCCAAAAATACAATTACCTGTATTGTTTCAGTGTACTGCTAATCCTGTGAACATCATAAGGTTCAACTTAAATTACTTTGCCTAATCTGGATGGAGTGGGAGAGTGTTATTAATAGTTAAGGCTCTTTGGTTGTGATCACCAGAAACTGACTCTAACTTAAGCAAATGGGGAATTTATGAGAAGGACATAGGGAAGCTCGCAGGACTTACAGGATTGAAGGAAGGCTTGGAAACCAGGCATGGAACATACAGAACCTAGACTGCTCCAGAGGGTTTAGTAGCAGGAAGTATAGTATTGTCCCAGAGACTGATGCCGTCATGAAAAAAACTCCAATAATTAACAGATTTTTGTCATTCTGCTCATAGTCTAAATTTCAGGCAGAGATTTTCCAACTGGCCTTCCTTGACCATTAGACTGTGTTCAATGGTAAAAGATCATTTCCAAATGGAAATTCAGGTGCTACAGCCTAAAAACAAAAGACTACAGTGCACTTACATTCTTTATTTACTTGCTAAATGCCACTCTGATTTTCACTTCACCTGCCTCTCCTGTTTTGTCATTCTGACTCTGTCTTGTGATCATTTTAATATTTCCACCAAAATTTCCTAGCTCTGTCTGCTCCCCTTTTTAGCCCCAGGATCCAGTGTTTCACAAGGAAGCTTAATCTCCCCAGCCTACTACCAGTGCTGACTAAGGATTTAATACTCCCCTGGTTCTCATCCCGGAACCCACATTGGTGCACCTAAACCCAGATCACTTTATCTCTTTGGATCTATTTTCTGAGGAAAGTTCTCTGTCTGTTAGCCAAGAAGAGATAGATTTAAGTCCAGCTGTTTGCCCAGTGCATTGTATCAGAACCTGAGCAAGGCCAAGGAACTAGCCTGACCCTCCCTGGTGTCACTGTCTCTAGAATACCAATTCTTAACAAGTACGCTAGGATTATTGCTTCTTAAGAGAGCTGCTACTTAGACACAGAAGAGTAATGAACATATATGTAAAGCAGGGTAAGCCATTTTAAGCAACTGGATTTGAATGAACTAACCATTTCATCCAGAATTTTTGAACAGGGAACGGAGACTTGGCCCTGGAGCTGCACGTTGGGGCCGTGCTTATGTGAGTCAGGAGAAAGTCTGGCTCTAAGGCTGACACACTAGCACAGTTGTTGCTGTTGCCTCTCAGGGAAATTTGGAGCAGACCCAGCAAGAACTGGCCTTCCAGCATGGGAGGCCAGAGGCCAGCTGAAATTTTTATTTTCATGGGTACCACACCCCTGGATTTTCAGGGTGTCCTCACACAAGCAGCTCCATTGTGAAAGGGCACACCCACAGGCAGATAGCAACCTGGGGGGTTCCCATCACCACTTGATTTTCCAAATTCTGACTTCATTTTCTCCAGGGCATTTTCTCCTCATTTTTCTGGTCACCAGGAGACCATATTTGCTTTATTTGGCTATGTTTGTCCTTCGATATGGAATATTAATTGGTCTAAGAGTCTACAGCTGCCTATGCATATTCAGAAAATGTTTATTCTAGTTCTGGCTTCATAAATTATTGAGTTTGAGAAAATCATTCAGATATTTCTAAATTGTAGTTTCTTCATCTATTAAAAAATATGTTCTATCTACTTTAGATTATTAAGAAGATTAAATGTCAAAACTTTTGGCCATTCAACTACAGGCATTTAGTATGTTTCTGATAAAATTATATAAGCGATATTTATACATATCTATATATATAAAATATTGACCACTTCTTTTAAATTTTAAGTCTAGTGTTTGCCTGCAATCTCTTTAGGTTGCTTTAAAAATATATAAAAGATTAAGTGTAATGATTATAAAAAGGATACATATATATTTTGGTTTTAAATAAAGAAAAACTCCAAAAAATTAAAAAATTACCCATAATCTCACCATAGTGTGAATTTGGGAAAACTTGTCTTTTGACTATGCATGTATTTGCATATATTTGTGAAAACATACAAGGATCAGAGATACATGTTATTTTGTAAACTCCATTTTCATTTCACAATATGTTGCAAATGTGGACACGTGAAAAACAATTTGCAAAATGTGGAACATCTTGCAAATATTTCATATTATTGCCATTATAATAATTATTTTTACTATTCACCCCAAAAAATCTATTAATTTTCCTAGGATGGTGATTAGTTGCAAGATTATGTTTCCATTCTTAAAAAGCAGTATTGCATTTAAAAGAAAACAAGCCAAAATGTACAGAAGGCTGAGAGCTAAACAAAGAGTCTAACGCCTATGAAAAGGACTCGCAGATGTGAATTTGCTAATGGACTGTGCTCCAGTGAATGGGAATCTGGGTTTTGGAGGCCTATAGACTTTATCTGAATTCTAGCTCTGCCTCTCTAAGTCTCTATTTTCCTGTCTATTAACAAAACAAAATATAGTTCTTACCCTAAAAGTTTTTTAATACTTAATACAAATAGGGAAAAATAATAAGTAGTACCCATCATTTATTACTATATATTAATATTAGATTATGAATATTTAAATAATAAAAATAGGCCTTCAAAAATACTGAAGATGCTATGGCTTTCATGATTTAATTTAGGGAAATGACATCATTCCACTGACACTGTCTTCCCTCGTTACCTGGATAGAAATTGGATCATGAAAGTCTTTCCTAATACCATTTTACTAATAGAATAAATGAAAATACATGATCAGGAATTTCACAAAACATATAACCATTGCTTCCAGTAATTATGAACATAAATTTTCATATTAAGGAAATTGTGATAATATATAAATTATCATAATTCATAAATTAAGATCAAGTATCATGACAAAGATAATATAGAATTCTTTTTACCTATTATTTTATTAAAGGAAAACAAACATGAAGCCCTCTAATGGCAAGTATCCAGTAAAATAAGCACTCTCATCCACTAGGGTAGCAGTGAAAAGTGCTATAGTATCTTAGAAAGTAACCTGATAGTATGTAGTAAGATCATTTAAAAACTAATAGTCAGTTACCAATAATTCCAGTTCTAGGATTATTTTTTAACAAAATTTAAGTTATGATAGAGTCTTTATCATGGATAAAGTTATTACATGTTTACGTTAGTGAACAATAATATAATTATCTGACAACGGGGAATAACTAAGAAAATAGTACATCAATTCAATATAACATATAGTCATTAAAATATGTTTAAAGTTTCTAATAACATCAAAAATGCTTATGTTATAATGCTATTAAAATACAAATTTAAGAATATTTCATAGGCCTTGTTATTTTGTTTTGTTTCTCATGCCTAAAAATGGAGATATCCATTGAGACCTTATTTTTGCCTACGAGAATGTGTAGCTTATCTTCATATTTCTATTTATTTGCATCCTAAATGAATCTTCATCTCAGAAACACTAATGTGCACAGCCTTTTAGTACAGCTCCAGGTCTTGGACTATAATAGGAAATTGGATGCAGTGTAAAGATTTATTTTGCTCAGTCGTACCACCAGGGAAGGCTTCCCTGCACCCACCATATTTTTTTTATTTCTCTCCTCACATATAACCACTTCGCTTGAAGCAAACGCACATGTTGGGCAATAACCCATCACTGTACTCTCCTTTAATCCATGTAACTGTCAAGTTACTGTCACTGGGTGAAAAAAGAAGATATCTTATGCGGAGTAGAAGTTTGCGAAGGAGGAAAGTATATTTGACACTCTCGTTTCAAAAGAATTCACATACATGAAGTGAGGAGGAAAAATGACCTATTCTGGCCAGTGAATCTTCTGTTTCTCAGAGCTAAGGCCAGGTGGTGGAAAGTCGAAATCTCTCTCTGCTTTATCTTCCAGTCTGCCATGCTCTGTGTAGTTAGTAGGGAAGTGTGTATAGTCATGATCTTTTAGTTTCAATCCAGCCTCTGTTTCATTGCAGCTGGTAGAATTTCCTTCTGTTCTCTGAAAGGTGACATCCTATGATCCATAGTTTTCAGGACCTTTATTTTTAGGGTCTTTATTTAATTAGGTTTATATGCCATTAATACCCTAATGGAATACTGGCGAAACTATATCATACACTGAGTTTTACAAGCAAATTTGGTGATGCCAACTCTAAGTAGGCATTGTTAAAATAAACAGTGGCCATTATCTAGGAGTGTTTGAAACATCTTGACCACAGATTACTGTTTTAAATTAGTTGCTGACAGTATCTGATTGTAAATAGATTTTTACATTTCTTTGGAAATTCAATGCATATCACTTCATTTAATTACATAATTTCTTTTCATAAAAACCTATTTGAAGTTCTACTACTCTCCTAACCATTTCTAAATTTGTCTTAATTTCACTAGACAGGTGGTCCTGAGGAGAACTTAATTGAGATGATTGGAGAAAATAGGTAATGTAAAAAGAGAAAGATCATTTTGTTTTGCTTATGGGCTCTTTTTAATAGTGACACCAGTTGAATTAGATTACTTTGCTTCAAGATCAGAAAAGTTCATTGAAAATAGCAGAGACATCATCTTCTAGATGTAAACAAATGGAAATGGCAGCCAATCATGCATTAATAAAATTTTAGGCTTATTTACCTAAAGAAAGCTTGGAAGTTGGAACTGCATGCAAATCTGCAAGCCACAAAAACAGTGGAGAAAGATGAAACAATGGCAGCAGCATACCAAAAGGTTTCAATTAAATATAAAGCCACGAGTGCAATTTAATTGGGATTTCCTTCCGGGGCCAGAAATGAGGCCTCTTGCTCTGTCAGAGCTGTGCCTTGCTGTGGCTTATGTGTGAACAGCTACATGCTGAGGGTCTTGCAGTCACTCTTTACATCAAAGCTGTAAGTCAAGCTACTCCAGTGACTTTAAAGCAAGTTAAATAAACACTCATCAGGGAAAAGGGGAAAAGAGGAAAAGCTGTGGTTGTGAAACGTGCGGAGTGTTTGCAACAATGAGAAGCAGGAGATACCATAGAGAACCACCGCATCCACCCCATGTGGCATGGCCGGGGACGTGACTTTCCGAAGTTTCTCAGAACCAGGCTGTGGTGAACACAGCGATGCATGGCCCATGACCCCTTTTGAGAAGGGACTTGCTGTCCAGCTACAGGCAATGTGATCATCAGTGAGAGCCTCCAAATGGCAGGTCCTTCAGGGTCAGCCTCAGTGGCCTGGAGCGGCTTTGCCCAAGGTCTTCCCCTTCTCAGGATGACCTAGGAATTGGTTATTCAATGACCAAGGAAGATGGGCGTATAAAGGCTTGGACATCAATGTACACAGTATGATTCCAGGTACCAAAATAAAGTTTTAAAAAATAGAAAAAGGATATGAAATGAATAAAGGTAAAGAATAAAATAGTATCAGATAAGAGGATTAATATTCAAAGCATGTTCTATAAAATCCTGTACACTTGATAGAAGTGGGCTACAAATTTGAGCTTAATAAGAACTCTGTCCTCTGAATTAATAACAAATGAGTAAATGAATTAAAAAGTATATAAAGACTACAAAAGTTAGTAAGGAAGGTAACAATAGTTGAAGACAGGAAAAGACCAATTGTGATACAGGTCGTAAAGATAATCTTACAAATATTCTTCCCAAAATAACCCACGAATTTAATGCAATTCTAATCAAAGTTCCAAAAGGTTTAGGAAATTGATAAAAAATAGTCTGAAGTTCACCTGAAAGAAAAAATAGACAGTAACAACTACAATATTTTGAACAAGCTTGGGGAATTGCACTGCCAGATTTGAAAATGTAATGAAAAAATATTAAGCACAATGTGCGGCTGTGGGCAGAAAAGGACAAATGATACAATCACACTAAATAAGAGACAGAAACAGACCCATCTGACCCCATTTGTATACTCCATTTCTATACATCAGAATTTAGTACAAAAATCTCATGATTATGTAATTTTGATAGGGCTCAGAATAGATAGCTTATTTCTATCGTACATTGTGTTGTCTACAGCAGCTGGAGGTTCCAAGGTGGCTTTGATCACATCTGGTGCCTTAGCTGAAGTGGCTGGATTAGATGGGGACTGGCTGAACCTCTTTATCTCTCTCTCTCTCCCCTCCCCACAACCGTTAGAGGACTCTCATCATTCAGTAATCTAGTGTTAGTTTCTTATGTGATAGCTGGTCCCCAGAGAACTAAAACAGAAGCCCCCCAGCCCACAATGAGCATGGCACAATTATAATTGCATTCTATTGGACGAAGCAAGTCACATCAGCCCAGATTCAAGAAAAAAAGCAAGTAGGCTCTTGATTGGAGGAGTTTCATGTGCATACGGGGATGGGAGGAATTGCTCATGTCCACCTCTGCAGACAATCTACCAGAATAAAGGTTGTTGCCATAATGACAGACACACCCGCACATCTCCAGTCCCAGCTGGTTTTGCAGATTAATCACACCAAATATTCCCTTTCAGCGAATAGAAAAATAAGAAATGCTTTCCAACTCATTTTATGATGCTTACATAACAATTCCAAAAATCATACTAAAGTACTGCAAGGAGAGTAAGCCAGATTTATTTTAAAACATAAATTTAAAAGTACCCAAATATTATTAAATTGAATCAGTGATATGTAAAATAAATAATAAATTGAATCTAATTTCAGATGAGTTTATATCAGAAAACCTAATTAGTATAATTCAACCATCTTAGCAAAATAAGAAGAAAAAAAAAACCGAACATTTCAATGGATGCGGGAAATGGATTTTTTATTATTCAAAAATAATTCATGATTTTAAAGAACTCAAAATGAAAATGAACTTCCTCAACCTGATAAACAGAATCTACTGAAAGTTTACAACAGTCACTCCAAATGTCGAGAAGTTAGAGCATTCTCTTTGAAAACAGGAACATTGTAAAGATACCCACAATACTTCTATTCAACATCGTCCCAGGAGCCCTTGCCAGAGGGTTAAGGAAACAAAAAAAGACAAATGGCATACAGGTTGGAAAGAAACAAACAAAAAACAATGGTGTTTCCTGATAATATTATTTTCCTCTTAGAAATTCCAAGAAACTCTTCAAATAAACTACCAGCAAACAATAGAGTTTAGGAAGATTGTTGGATAGGGTTACTATATAAAATCAATTTCATTGTCATACATTAATAATCCAATGACGATATATGGATCATTCAAAAAATGATAACAATAATTAGCTATTATATATTAAAAGTAAATTTTTGGCTTGGGTGGTATAAAGGCAATACATGTAACCAAAATATTTGTACCCCCATAATATTCTGAAATCTAAAAAAAATCAAATAAATTCTTGAAAATTCATGTTAATTTTTTAAATGAAACTATTGGACTATTAGAAACCATAGATGGGGCCTGGCGTGGTGTCTCACGCCTGTAATCCTAGCAGTCTGGGAGGCCGAGGCGGGCAGTTGTTTGAGCTCCGGAGTTCAAGACCAGCCTGAGCAAGAGCAAGACCCCATCTCTGCTAAAAATAGAAAGAAATTAGCTGGACAACTAAAAATATATAGAAAAAATTAGCCAGGCATGGTGGTGCACGCCTGTAGTCCCACCTACTCAGGAGGCTGAGGCAGAAGGACTGCTTGAGCCCAGGAGTTTGAGGCTGCTGTGAGCTAAGCTGACACCACAGCACTCTAGCCTGGGCAACAGAGCGAGACTCTGTCTCAAAAAAAAAAAAAAAAAAAGAAACCATAGGTGAATTTTAGGTAAATGGAAAGAGATTTTCCAAATGTAAAAGCCATGGAAGGAATCATAAAGCAAATAATTGATAAATTAGACTTCCTAAAATATATTAAATGATATAAAAATGTCATAACACTGGCTGGAAAAATAGCCACAAATAAGACAAAGGGTTAATAACCCTTAATATATTATACAAAGCGCACTTACACCCTCATCCCTCAGTATACTCAGGGGATTGGTTCCAGGATCTCCACATATTCCCAGATCAGCCTCTACTCAAGTCCCACAGTTGACTCCATGGAAACCGTGTGTATGCGAAAGGTCGGCCCTCTATTTATGCAGGTTTTGCATCTCATGCATACTGTATTTTTGATCTGCACATTTGGTTGAAAAAAATCCGACCATAGGTGGACCAATGCAGTTCAAACCCATATTGTTCAAGGGTCAACTGTAAATCTTAAACCCACTGGAAAAACACTAATGCTCCATTATAAATATTAGCAAAGCAATTAAAAAATTCACGCAAGAAAATGTCACTACTAAACATGTGAATAAAAGTTTAGCCTCACTATGACAAAACAATTGCTTATTAAAACAACAATGATGTGTTACTTTTCAACTATCAAACAGCAAGTAAAAAACCAAGAAAATATAATTTGTGTGCTATGAGACAGGTTCTTTCATACACTGCTGTTAGGAGTTGAAGTTGCAGGAACATTCTCCAGGCAATATTTATTTAGCATAATTTAACAGTATCTATTGTATCTATTACTTGACCAAGTAATCTATACCTATTTATATATCCTTGAGAAATAATTATATGCATGTACAAAGTTGCCTGTGACATTAAACTATAGAAACACTAAATATGCAACAAATGTGAACTTACAATTCACCAATAATGTTTTCAAATTTTATTAAGCTTGGGAACCCTTCTTCAAGGAGAATTTTGTGTAGAAGCCCAATATAAAAATTAGTTAAATATGGTGCTGCTCTGTTTGAAAAGTCCAAGGGGAACCTGCAACCAATCAGCTCAGTGACCTTGCTCCCAATTCCCGCTTTCTCCAAGGCCTTGGCATCACTTTAACATGTGGCCCCCAAGACACTCATCTCTACAAATCCCCAAGACAACATGGGAAGCTATAAAAAAAACCACTGCTATCTAATATTATAAGACTATTGAATTCAGACTTTGAAAAATTTGTAATCATGAGGGCAAAAGCTCAGGCTCTCACATCAAAATTAATATGCAAAACTATATTCTCTATGATCCCAACTAGATAAATATATGTATGTAAAATTCCAGTGATTATTTTTGTTCTTTATAGTTATCTGGATTTTTCTATTTTTTTTCCAACTATGTATTTCTTTCATAATTATGGGGAAATGGGAAATCACTCACAAACATGCAGTTTTCATTCAGGCCCCTGGATTTATGCTAGAATTATTATATGCATCTATAGAAAAAAAATCTTGGAATTTTTAAGAAAATTTTATTAGAAACAAGCCAAAGAGCTCTCCAATAATCTACCTCTGGGATATTTATCCTCAGTGTTATTCAGGCACATGTGAAATCAATTACAGGCCCCCAGTTGGCTTCAGGAACTTCTGTGCCTCCAGTCGTCCCCACAGCAAATTGCCTCAGCTGTGGTCAAAATCAAAATTTCTCAGTTGCCTTGGTTGACCTAGAAATGTTTTATGTAATTTGCCATTATCTGGAAGGGAAACAGTTGTTAGAAAATAAATCTTTCTTGACTTTGTCTTGTTAAAGTGGTGCCAAGAAATACTCTTCATCATTTAGACACATACCAGAAAAAAAATAACAAGTATTTAGAAAATAAATGGTATCTCCAAAATAAATCCAAAGAAAAAAATTAGTTAATCAATCTCTAGAGACATAAAGTGAAGGGTGATTTGATTTTTAATCATTAAATATCAGAAATGGGCCATCTGTAAGAACTGTATATACAGAAATAAGAGATGGAACTTTTGTTTTTCCTTCTTTCTTTGATTCAGTAAACACTTAACCTAAACATCTATAATATGAAGACATTGTACTAGGGGCTGGGAAGAAAAATCCATGCATATTCAGGGTAAGGATAAAAGCAGAAATATAAAGAAATGACTACAGTTTATTTAAAAGTGTTATAATAAAGGTGTTTGTAAGACATTCTGGAAATTCAAAAGGGAAAGCCACTAACTTCTTTCCGAGGAGTGTAGGAACAGGGAAGGAAACTGTGAAGGGTGAATGGAAAGGGAGGATGGAAGCAGAAATATCCAGTGCTCTCAGAGGCAATGACAGTATTACAATCGTTTCAAAAAGGCAGAAAAATCAGGGAAGTATGTTCCATAAAAAGAAACTCACTGATCTAGTTTTACATTGACAATCGCTAGTTTCAAATGGGCCCTTAGAGCCTCTCAGCAATTCAATTGTATTTCTGCAGCTCATTCACTTGCCTACTCTCTAAGATGACCAGTTTGTACCTTTTTCTCTCTCCTCAAATATCCCATGCATCCTCCTCATCTTCTCTCTCAGACAATGACCCTGCTTCCTTTTTCACTGAGAAAACAGAGGCAATCAAAAAAGGCATTAACATGCACCAACCGCCATGTCTACTGACATATTGATATGTGTGCTCTTATTCACTGCTCAATACAGCCAGGGAGGCCACACCCTCCACTGTACAGAAGGTCTCATTCCTCTTGCCAACTCGAGAACAACACTGCTTCACCAATTATTCCCTCTCCCCCCTGGATCATCCACTTCCCTCTGTCTATTGAATCATTCACAGCAGTGTACAAAAAAATGCTAGAAGATCTTAAAATAAAACCTTCACTTGACCGCATATTTCCTCCCAGCAACCATAACATATCTCTGCCGTCCTTTATTACGAAATTTCCATGGACGGTTGCCTGTGCATGGTGGCTCCAATTCTACTCTTGCCATCCTGTCCTGAATGCATTCCGATCAGGCATTCCTCCCGACCACTCTGCTGAAGGAGCTTTCATAAACAACTTCAACCTACCTCCTCCACTTCACACCCTCTATCCCACACACCCCTTGCACTACCACCATTTGACATACCATACATTTACTTGCTCATTTGTTGTCTATCTCCCAAACTAGGCTGTCCACTCTAAGCACTCTATCCCAAGGGCCCAGAACATTGCTTGGCATTTAACAAGTACCTAATAAATGTTTGTTACATGGTTGAGTGAGAGAAATGAATTAACATGCCCAAGATCATGCAATTATCAAATTGGGAAAAAGAGATTCAAACCCAGATAACCCTTACTTTAAAATCATGTGCTCCCCAAAGCTCCATGCTACAACTGGGCCTCTGATGGGGGTGACTGGAAGAGATGGTGACATCATTAGTAAAGTAAGGTCCACAATAGAAAAAAAGATTTGGGATGGAGAGTTGTGAAATTTTTAGTATTTTGCAAAATAAGCACAGCATTAGAGAAATTGCCTGTTTACTCAGAGGTGAGTAATCTGGCAGTCTTGGATATCCAGTACACAATGAGAATGAGAAATGGAACAACCACAGCCTCTAAATGACCTAAGCAGATGTCACAAAGCTGGAGTTTACACACGAGGAGCTTAGCAGCTTCTCTTGGAGCCACAAGTTTAGGGTGAGGTATTCCAGCCATAGAGACTTAGAAGCAACCAACTATGAGAATGGTACAAGAGGGAGCACATCCCCACACACACATGCACGCAATTTCCAAAAGTCTTTGCAAGAACTCAAATGACCTGGTCTAGTTTCATTCAGCCTTAGCACAGCCCTTCAGACCTCAGTAGCTTTTCATGCCTTAGCAGTAATTCTCCTATAACACAGCAGAACACAGGCTATCACAAAACCATGATTATTTAGAACAAGGATCTGAGGTCATAAAGATAAAACTAAGTTGATCTGGTATCTTCTTTTTAAGAAGGCAGACAGATAGAAAGATATCCATAGCATCTTTCTACGCAAGTTTTTAGAACTGGCATTTGAAGAGGTAAAATTTCTGGAAGAATATCTATTAAATGGAAGAGCTCAACCCCCAATCATGCTGGATAAATGGGACATTCATGTACTTCTCCAAAGAATAAAAAAGAGAATCAATAAATTGACTTAATTTTTATGTGTGTTTGACTCATGTCAAAGGTATTCAAGCGATAATACACATCACAGCTCTAGCATCATGAAAGCAGCATCAACCATCCAACACAAGCTGGTATTTGCTGGTCCAGGGGATGGGAGATTACTCACTTTATTAGTTCTGTGATCTTCTAAAGAAAGAAAACAGTTTTGTGAGTAACTAAGTATACTTCTTCCAAGTTAGAGATTGGTTTTTCTAAGACTGGCAATGTAATAGTCTCAAAACTGGAAATAAACTAGCTGTACCAAAGGAAATTCCAACAATCAGGCTGTTAACTCTGCAGATCAGAAAGAGAGAGAAATAAGAGCTTAATATTAAAATTTTCAAATTTTTTCCACCTCCATTAGCACTTCTGGTCTCAGATTTCCCTGCTGGCTTTCCCAATGGTATATTAGAGCTTGTTTTTGTCACACATGTGAAGATTTATTTAACTTGAAAGTCCTTCCCAGTTTGTGTGGATTGAAACCATAACTAAATACCTTGTCACATGTTTCTTATTGTGGATAGGCATACATAGCTTTCCAAAGGATAATTGGTATTCCAGTGCAGAGATTTTGCCTAGCCTTTCAAAAGATAGACTGCAAGTCTTGAGAAACTAAAAAACTTGTTTATGATTTTTAATCAGCAAAAGAATATGTTCAAAATTAAGACATGGAAAACAGCTTATTCTCTGAAAAATAGCAATATAAAGCATTTGAAAAACCAATCTTTCTTTTTCCCTGAGCCAGATTCTAAGGTCCTTGGTAAAAAAGTATTACATATGAGAAAAAATAATCCTTTTTTCTTTACTCAGTAGTCCAAATATCATATGAAATACTTTAAAGACAGAAATTTTTGCTTTTTAGGAGAATGAAAGTGTTTCCCTGATATCATTAGGACTATCACTCTGGTCAAATCTTTCAAAAACCCTATAATAGGACATCCAACCCAATCTAAGAGTTAAGATTGTAGGCTCTAGAGTCAAACAGACTTGAGTTTGAATTTTCCATTGTGTCTACCATCCTAGTGACTTTGAGCTATTAACTTCTATGAGCCTCAGTTTTCACATCTGCAAAATGAGACAAAAGTATAACCTGTTTCATAGGGTTACTGAAAGAATTAAGTGAGATAATGCATGTAAACCACCTGGCACAGAGTAAATGCTCCAGCACTGTTATCGGTGATTATGATTGTGACTGTGATCACTTTCTTGCTGTAAACGGATCTGATTTCTCTTGCCAACACACTTACCTGCCTGGCCCACAGTCACACAATGTTCACTTCTGAAATATTTTATAATAGCCTAATGAAGGGGTGAGTTTTATCCCGGATCTATGTTCTTCAAAGACAAGAAATGTAATGGCTCCTCTCTATTCCCTTTGATCTAACCTCATTTCTTCCCAGCTTTCAGAAATAATTAGAAAAGGAAAAAATGAGGAAACTTGGTTACCAGCAGGAGAATGTTTTTGAGGATTTGGAAATTGGGGGACACAAAACTTACTCTTGGGGAAGTTGAAATAGGAATAACATAAAATGAAATATGAAGAACACTCAGGCTAAGTGAGAAGCAGCAAAGCCTGATTTATACCAATCGTTGGCAGCATATAATGAGAAGCTAGTCTAGCAGCTCCTTTTCGCCCCTACGGTACATAATTGTGCCTTGAGCCTTTTGCATCTCTTTAAGACGAACTCCCTTCATGTGCTAGCTGTATCTACAAAACAATAGCGAATACAAAGCAAAACTAACCCAGTATATTATGAATCAAGAAATGATAACAACAAAGACGGTAACAGTAACATTACTGGAAGACTGAAAAGGGATCTTTAGGTAAGTTCACTGGATACTGAACAAGTTTATAGTCTTCACCTAAATCCTGTCCAAAACAGAAGCTCCAGTATCTTCTGTTTTCATATCAGGCTTGACAAGTGTGTTCTGTCAATTATTGTCAATGACTAACCTTGACATTAGAAAATGTTATTTCTTCAAGCTAAAAAAATCCCTGCAAAGCCCCTTCTTTGTTGTACTTCCTCATCTCTCATAATTATGCCCTTTCACCTCTGTTTTTTTCTTCTTTTACTGCAGGATTTATAAAAATCCTTTGAAACATGTTGTTTCCAGATGTAGGTCCCAAGTGCCTTGTCATTTACTTCCTGTCCAAGCACTGAGCAGATGGAATTACACAGTTCGGCCCTAGGAAACCACCCTCCAATGCCTTCATTAAACTCCAGGATTTTAAAGAGTCTGCCCAGTTCCTGGCAGGGACCTTTCCTTACTTCCACCCCCAAAGCTGTAAATTACTACCTCATTAAACTCAATTGTAAATGATTAGGTGTCTGGAATGTACTTTCCTTTCCCTGCAGCCTCCTTAGAGTAATTACTGCATTGCAGGCCTCCCTACTTAACTCAGGACATTATTCAAGCAATGCAGTGTTTGAGTAGCTCACTGAGGAGGTTTTATTTTTGTTAGAGTATTAAAACTCTATTATCATTTAGTTCCAAAAGTGGAAGATTTGTGATCTTCCATTTCCCATTGAGCAACTGCTCTTTTAACAAGAGAAAGTTGCAATCAACAGGTCTTTTTCAAGAATTCATTTTTCCTTCTACACACAGGCAGTTGGAACTACAGAACTTCTGCTTTTTCTGAGCATGGGTGAGATAATTTAACTCTAAAAGGCTTCAATTACTGCCATTAATTTCAATAGATAAAGATCATCTGGGAAATGTTTAAACTTTTTTTTTTTTTTAGACAAAGAGAAACAAAAGTTAACTCAGATTTTCAATGCCTATTCACCTAATTCTGATTCTTTGATGATGTTTATTTAAAAAAAAAAAACTTGTGGAGTCTGGAAAGGTCATGGGTAAAGTGTTGGAGAGAAAGAAAGGGGAGGAGGGGCTGTCCCGTTGAATAAATAATCTAGCCTAAGTTCTCAGCCTGGTTGCCATGATTTTAGCAGAAAAGGTAAAACTAATATTCCCTAAGGGACAAAAGCTCAGAAGGTCAGTCTTCTTTCCTGTGGAGGTTTTTACCTCTTTACTTGATTCATTGGTTTAGAGTCTTGAGATTTTCATCATGCCTGTTTTGGGCTTCTCTGCCACTTGCTTCACTATAGTCAGTCAGTTCTGCTTCACCGTGTCCCTGGAACATAGGTACAAATACTGACTGAAAGAAAATGAAGGCTGTGAACAAAATGGTTTAGCTGAAATCAAACAAGTATTAGCAGTACAGTCAGTGTTCAAGTAGAGAGTTCCCACCATCTTTGAAGGAAATTTTCAGAAAGAGATAAGGGAATGGAGCACCATTCATCCTTGACTCAGCCTATGAATACGTCGTTGGGTATTGTAGATGATCCGTAAGGAGATTCGTGCACATCTGGACATGACGTATAATGCGTGGACCGGGAGCATAGGTGCCCATTTGTCTACACATTCATTGCAAGTAAGACTTGGTTATTTGAAAGACCTGAAAATAATATTCATTTTAGGCACTTCACTCTTTGACGAATTTTTAACTCATTTTAGAATTATCTCTTAAAAGCCTGTTAGAAGACAGGCACAGTGGCTCATGCCTGTAATCCTAGCATCCTGGGAGGCTGAGGTGGGAGGATTGCTTGAGGGCAAGAGCTTGAGACCAGCCTGAGCAAAAGCGAGACCCCATCTCTATTAAAAACAGAAAAAATTAGCTGGGCATGGTGGCACAGGCCTGCAGTTCCAACTACTTGTGAGGCTGAGACAGAAGGCTCACCTGAGCCCAGGATTTGAGGTTGCAGTGAGCTATGAAGATGACTCTGCACTCTAGCCAGGGTGACAGAGTAAGACTCTGTCTATAAAAAAAAAAGAAATATATCTGTCTATTAGAGAGTGACATCAGCAAGATGGCAGACTAGAAAGGTGCCAATGCTCTCGTCTCCCCCATAAAAACAATAAACAACTACATGCTAGTGAAGTAGCTAAAGGAGAGCTGCAGAGTATAGCAAAGGAGTAGTAGAAACCCAATGGAGTGTAAACACCATGGATGGCTGCACAGAAAAGTATAAAAAACACCTTGCTCACACCACCCCATTCTCCAGACAGGATCAGCTCAGAGCCAGGAGGGATTTTTCCATGAGGGAAAAGGGTGAGCAGGACGACCCCAGCAGTACTTACCACTACTACGGACACCTATAGGCTTCAACCCAGAGAACCCCTGTAGTTTTCACCAGTGCTGAGCCCAGCTGAAGGAGCTGCCCAGAGTCCATGCCACTATATGCACCCAGAGGAGCCATTGCTGTGCCCAACCACTGGTTGTCTGAGTAACCACAGCACCTCTCCATCCCTGGGGCCTTGCGGCCACTGTGCCATACTGCCTGAAGACCAGGTCACCTGGTACCCCGCCATCCCTAGGCCCAAGTTGTTGCTGTGCCTTTCTCCCCCTGAGACCAAGCTGCTACAAAGCCATTCCATCTCCCTGGGCCCAGGTCACTGCTGCATCCCACACCTTGGTGCCTGAGTCACTGTTGTGCCCCACCATTCCTGGGCCCCATAGAACCCCATTCCCCCAGGGCCTGAGCTGCTGCAGCACTCTGCTTTCCCAGAAATTGAAGTCATCGCTGCACTGCCCCATACCCTGGAACCTGAGCCACCACAACACCCCTTTATTCCTGAGGCCATTCTGCTGCTACACCCTGTCGCCCACAGTCTAAGCTACTGCTATATCCCATCTCCCCAGACTTGAGCTGCTGGGGCACAGCCCAGAGTCCCAGACCCTGGCTCTCTGGGTGATCTATACAAGCCCATGATTCTGCAAGTATACTCGTACCACACGAGTGCTATAGCTTCTGAACACCTATGCCCTGACCTGGCACTGCTGCAGCTGCCTAAGGGCCACACCATACCCAGCACCAAGAGGGATCCCCTCAGCTAAGACTCTCCCCCGGGAGGAATAGGCAAACTGAGAAGAACTATAACAACTTTAGCCATTGAGGGCCCCAGCAGCCCACACTGCCATTGCCGCCATCACAAACACCTGCAGCCTGAGCCCAGGAGTTTGAGGTTGCAGTGAGCTATGAAGATGACTGGGTAAAAAATGATCTTCTCATCAAAAAGCCACCGTTAATAAAACAAATAAGCAATTCACAGCCTGGGGTAAAATATTTACAATATATATACATAACCAAAAAATCCATACCTGACATAAATTTTTTTAAATGCCTACAAATAAATAAGAAAAAGACAACCCAATTAAAAAGGGCAAAGGACTTGATCAGTCACTTCACAAAATATTTGAATAGAAAGTAAACAAAAAAATGCTCAACATCATTATTCATAAGGAAAATGAAAATTAAAACAACAGTGAGATACCATTTCACACCACCATAATGGCTAAAGTTAAAAGACTGATAACATGAAGTAGTGATGAGGATGTGAAGCAACTGGGTTTCACATACAGTGCTGAGGGGAGTGAAAACTGGTAAAATCACTTGGGAAGATGTTTGCAAGTTTCTAATCAAGTTAAACATTCATCTACCCTATGACCAAGAAATTGCACTCCTATGTGTATATCTAAGAGAAATGAAAGCACATAGCCATGAAAAGACTTGATCAAGAATGTTTATAGCAGTTTTCTTTCTTTCTTTCTTTCTTTCATTATTATTTTTTTTGAGACAGAGTCTTGCTTTGTTGCCTGGGCTAGAGTGCCATGGCGTCAGCTTAGCTCACAGCAACCTCAAGCTGCTGGTCTCAAGCAATCCTTCTGCCTCAGCCTCCCAAGTAGCTAGGACTACAGGCATGCACCACCACGCCTGGCTAATTTTTTCTATATAGATTTTTAGTTGTCTAATTTCTTTCTATTTTTAGTAGAGACGGGATCTCACTCTTGCTCAGGCTGGTCTCGAACTCCTGACCTCGAGCTATCCTCCTGCCTCGGCCTCCCAGAGTACTAGGATTACAGGTGTGAGCCACCACGCTTGGCCTAGCAGCTTTATTTCTAACAGCCAAAAATTGGAAATAACATAAATGTACATCAAGAGTAAGATGGATGAAATCATGCTATAGTCATACAATGGACTGCTACACAGCAATAAGAACAAATGACTGATGTATACAACCTCATAGATGATTGCCAAATTATATATTAATACAACTACACAGATGACTGTCAAAAAGAGACACAAAAGAGTATATAGTGTAGGATTCCATTTTTATGCAATTCAATACCAGATAAAGCTAATCTATGGTGACAGAAATCATAAAGTAATTATCTCTGGGTTGGGGCTGCTGACCAGGAGGGGACATGAGGGAACTTCCTAGGAGTATGAAAATGTTTTATAATCTTGTATGGTGATCACAAGGGGTATATACATTTTTAAAAATTCTCTGAGCTGTAAAATCAAGATTTGTACATTTTACTATATCAATTACACCTCAATGAAAACACTACTACAAAGCATTTATTGCATATATTATTGTATATTCTTGACTTCATGTACTTCCAGAAAAAAAAAAATTGATAGGCCCAAAATACACATGTTGGGTTTTGCTTGGTGTCACATTAAATATATAAATTAACCTGAGAATGATTGATAATATATTGAATCATCCTATCAGAAACATGTTATATCTCCATTTATTCATTTTTATTTGAATCTCTTTCATTAAGTTTTTTTCTAACTTAAAATTAATCTTGTAAAATTTTTAATTATATATTTTTCCATAATATTTACTGTGTTGTTTCTCATATATAGAAAAATAATATGGTTATTTTAACTGAGCCTCTTTATTTCTATTATTTTTTTATTTCTAAGATTTTGTGTTATCATTTTCGTTTGCATTCAGAATATCACTGAGAAATGGTAATGCTATTGCCTTGTTCTTGGCTAGAACTGCCAAAAAACTATTGTTAAAAAATGATGAAAATGAGTGTCCCCATCCTGTTCGTAGGCTTGATAAACATGCCTTTAGCCTTTACCATTAAGTATGATGTTGATTTGTTTGAAACAGCTATTTGCTACCATAGTAAGATATTATCCTTCTATCTTTAGTTTTCCCTGAATTTTGTCATGGGTTGGATATAGAATTTTGCATTTCTAGGTATAGAAAATAGTTATAGAAAATGTATTTCCAGAATTTATAAAAAATGTTCAAATGTTTTTTTCTTCCTGTGATCCAGTGATGCCATAATACATTATGCTAATACAGTTTCTACTATTAAGTTATTCCATATTCCTAGATACCATTTTTCTTTAGTTCTACATTTGGTTTATAAATTATTTAGGTAGTTTTTTGACTCCATAGTTGTAAATATATAGTTTCATTTTTGTCTTTCGCAAACATTGTTTTTTGCTCCTGTAATTAGAAATGTAGAATTTCTTTTCCTGTGATTAAGAACTTTAGGAAGTTTTGCCTCAGTGATCATGCATATAGAGTTTTTAATTTTGTCTGTATGTTTTGTTGGATTTTGGTATTAGGTATCAGATTTTTGGTCTTAAGTATTATATGATAAATCAGGAAACTTTCCTTCTTTTGTGTACTCTGGAATATTCCATGTGTCGTGGCAATTACATTATCAGAAGGTTTGAAAAAACTCATCCATGAAAATGACTCAGGTCTGTTCCTATCTTGGAGATAATTTTTTTGCAACATTTTCAGTTTCTTCAAAGATTATTGGTCTATTCAAGTTTTGGGTTTTTTTTTTTAATCCTGACTTAATTTTTTCTTTTTTGTAGAGATGGAGTTTCACTCTGTTGTCCAGGCTAGAGTACAGTGGCACAATCTTAGCTCACTATAACCTCAAACTCCTGGGCTCAAGTGATCCTTCTGCCTTAGCCTCTTGAGTAGCTAGGACTACAGGTACATACTACCACACCCTACTAATTTTTTTGTGTAGAGATGGGGGTCTCACTATGTTGCCCAGGCTGGTCTCGAACTCCTAGCTTCAAGCTATCCTTTCACCTTAGCTTCCCAAAGCTCTGGGATTATCCTGACTTAATTTTAGCATTATGTATTTTCCTTCAAAACTGCCAGTTTTCACACTTGTTAGTATTAAATATCATATTCTCTTATAGATTTTTTATAACTCCATTATATAACGTTCTATCCTATTTTAATTCATAACACTGCGTATTTTGTTTTAACCCTATATGTTTAACTTTATTGGCAGTTCTGTTTTATCTGCCTTGATTAATTTCTGCTCTTATCTTTAATTTTTTTCTTCTGCTTCCCTTAGATTAATTTAGATTATTTTTCAACTTTTTCATAAGTGTTAGGTTATTTTTAATTCTTCCTCATTTAATACAAAATGCACTGATAAAATACATTATGAATATATTTTCAGTTTCCAGCATATAAGATCTGATAGCCAGTGTTCTCATCATCATTTTCAATAATCTCAACTTTGAATTTTTTTCCTTTTCCTATTTAACTCAAGAAGAGACATATTAGTTAGAAATCAGGTTTGGCAGCCATAAATGAGAAGCCCTAATTACAGTAGCTAAAATAAGGTAAATGTCCATGCAGGGCTGAGGACAGCTTAGTCTTTTTCTATCTTGCTATACCACTGGTTTCCACAGTAGGCAGTTTTTCATCATGATTGCAGTTCTTAACATCATCATGAATGTAGTTCTTAACATCATCACCACATTCTACCCCATTTGAGAATTTGCAAAATATAAGTTGCAAAAATCACTGTTCTCACTACTATACTTGACTAGTCTTAACAAAAACCACTGCCACCCACACCTTGTTGACGGGAATTTAGTTACATGTCCACTTCTAACATAAAGGAATCCTGGGAAATGTAGTCTTTCACTGGTTGACCATATGCCCAATTAAAAACTTGATTACTATATAAAATGGGAAAACAGACAAGAAGGGAACAACTGTCAGCACCTGCTACAGAGAGTTTTAAAAATATTTTCAATTAGCTGATTTATTTTAAATTTTTATTTTTAATTTCTAATATTTTTCAGTGGATCAAACAATGGCATTTGGATTATTTCTAATTTTTAAATGCATTTATAATTCTTGTAGCTTAATACATAATTATATATTTTTTATATGTCCTTAGAAATTGAAAAAGAATATGTTTTCTTTGTGGAGTACAAAGTTTTATATGTATTTATAAATCACATCTCCCATCTGATTTCTCCCTCTCTATTCCAACCTAAAGCATTTTATCTGCCAATTTCATTCCCAGGGTCAACAATCCTGCTACTCTCACTTGCCAGTTTTCTACAATTTCTCTCTGCATAGATGCTTAGATATGGCAAAGCGTTTGAGTTTGTTCACAAAAGGCAGAAAAAAAAAGAGATGGCAGAGGGGTAGAAGATGACAGCTTCACATATCTCATTGTCATCAATCTGTAGAAATGTAACGTATTTTAGAAATAACTAGTTTGGTTTTTTTCATTGCTATTAAGTGCCTTGCACAAATGTGCCTCTTCAATAAAACATTAGGGACTACAATTACTAAAATAATACTAATAATAACTTGGGCTATATTTCAATTTGTAGTTTCACTATAAATTTTTCTTAAAAAATTTAACTGAATTTTAATAATTTGGTTGTTTTACATTAAGATTTTAAAAATTACTGTATGTTATAGCCAAAATTCTTATATAGTTTTTCTATATTTTCCAGTGGAAAGAACAGACATTATTCTGGCATGCTTCCACTACTTTTAAATTTTTAAATTATGTCACTATTTTATAAATTTCTAAAATAAAATTATACAAATTTATAACTCATGTCACAATGTTACATACGTGTCTAAGAAATTATGCAAATTATGTACTATTTTTTTAACAAATCCAAAGTTTTTTGTTTTATAAAATACATCCTCTTTGTATGTCGGGCAAAACTAAAAAGTTAAAAATAAGTTGTAGACCTACAGCTGGTGAAGAAATACACTAAAAACTGCAGAGTTAAAAATTATCAAAGCTCAACTCTCATTCACACGATGTGTTTTCCCGATGTCAGGTTAGTAATTTTGTGAGTCTGGCGCTGTGGTTCAACTGTAAAAACAATGGAGCTCCATCAAGTTAGGATTGTGTGGGGGAGGGTGAGAAAAAAAAGCAGCAAGGGGTAAGGAGAATATGATTTTAACATCTGAAACTCAACTCAATAATGAGAAACAGAGGAGACATGATGTCATACTGTAGAAGGTAGCTCCACTGTATTTTGTTTTTTCAGGCTGACTTGACCTGAGATTTTCAACAAAATCCAGATGGAAGGAAGGGAGAAATGTGTGTGCGTGCGTGTGTGTGGTGTGTGTGTGTGTGTGTGTGTGTGTGTGTGTGTGTGTGTGTGTGAAACAAAGACTTAAAGCAGGGGGTTTCCCACTCATGAATTTAGCATGCTTGGACTTACTGCCCACAGAGCAAAGCCACCTCATTATTTCCTCCTCCTTGCTTCCCTACCCCAAACCTTTTAACCTCCCTCCGAATCTGCAGGATGCTGTCTGGTCTGGTTAGTCTCCCAACCACTAACTGAAGGACGGGGTTCTTTTATTCCTACTGATGGGGAAGTCCTCTGTTGTTTTTTTTTTTTTTTTTCCTTTTTTTTGTTTTTTTTCATCAACTCTTAAGACTCAGGTTTGGTTTTCTGTTTCTGTTTTATTTTCATATTTTGACAACTCTGAAATTGTGATGGGTCTTATAATCAATGATGCTTTGTAGATGACAAATGTTTTGTTTATTCTCTGCTTACTTTTGTATTTTCCTTAGTGGGACATGAAAGAATGCTGAATTCACTGTCAATGTTGTCTTAGAATTCACAAAATATAGTAACTCTAACGGGGCGACTGATGCGACAGAGGGGTTTTATTTGCTTTGTTTTGCTTCATTTGGTTTTTACTCTGGAGTGGCTTCTCAGTGTAAGAAGAAACATAGAAAGGAAGTCACCTAGAAGCTGATCTGTGTGCTCTGGGAAAGTTCACTAGTGTAGGTCCTCTCGATTATGCACATAGAAAGCTAGCCATTGCTTTTTACCTGGAAGAAAGATTGCCCTTCCTCCCCAAAGCTCAAGGTAGAGAGTATATCAGCCTGCGCAAGAAGCTAAGAATCCTCAAAGAGGAGAGTCTGTCTCCTGCTTCCTCAAAATCCAAGGCTAGGGAAATCTGGGATAAGCCAAGGTGCTATTGAGCAAGAGATGCAGGAAGAAAATGATAATGAACACACCAAAGGAGAAATTGATGGGGAAAAAAAAACTGTTTTTTCTTACGTGGGTGCTGCAAACTCAAGACAAGCCTAAGTTTTAGGGGGGAAAATCTGAGGCTCAGCCACTCTGGCATAGTGCTGAGCTTTTGGAAGAACAGCGAGGAGGCACAGAATGCAGTAGCCCAGCCAAGAACCACTGCAGTGCTGACAGCAATCCAAACCATCAGGAGCATTTCCTCAGCAGCAGACAGGCACCCATCAGATGAGCATGACCAGCTTCACCATAGCAACAAGAAACCAAGAGCTATGGTGCCAGTGGGTTGACTCAACTTGCCAGTCTTCTCTCTCCACGTGGAAGTAAGACTGACATGCCCTGAACGGAGTATGCCCCTGCATTTATGGAAAATTCATTGAAAATTAAGACACTAGCCAATCTTTATATTCCCAGCCGCTAGAGCAGACCCTTTGCCTAACAATTACTAAGTGCTTGTTACAAATCAGAAAGTTTTCAAACGTTTCCAGTAATCAATGAGAAGTTG
>CAUYSK010014917.1:0-96424 GCA_963575035.1 Avahi laniger | reverse complement strand
CTGGCTCAGACACTGACTGCTCCAAGCCTCACTGTCCTCACTATTCAGGATTAAACCCCCCAGTGTCTTAGAGCCCCCAACCAGGGCCTGCCTTGAGGTCTTGACGGCTAGTAAAGTGTGAGCACAGAGATGGGGCTGTGTGCACGTCACCTCCTCCAACAGCCATGCTCATTCCTACCTCAGGGCCTTTGCACGTGCTGTTGCCCCTGTTGGAACCCATCTCCCTCTGCTCTCACATGCCTCCGCCTCGGCCTCCATATCTTGGCTCAAATCTCAGCCCCTCTGGGAGGCCTTCATTGTCCCCCTCACAGTACCCAGATCATGTCCTTTGTGGTATTTTGGAATTATGGTATTCAACCAATTCTGAACTCCACAACTTTTTACATTTCGGCATATCTGAAATCACACACGCCTAAAAATAAAAAGCCCCTTTGGGCCAATGCAGTTTGGTGCATGTTGTTCAGCTGTCTGCTTTCTCTCTCCTCTTCGTTCTTTCATTTATTCTTTCTGCACTCATTTATTGGGCACCTGCTGTGTGCCGGTCATGGAGCCCACTGTCTGATGGGGAGTGCAGATTATCAGAGCTCAGGCGGGTTCACACAGGGTGTGTGTGTGCCACGCGAGGCAGAGAGGCCGGAGAGTCTCTGGGTTGGTGGCAGAGGAGGGAGGTGGCTATGCAGCTGGGGTGTCAGGGAAACGTCAGACGGATGCGTGTGGAGCTGAGGTCTGAGGAATGAAGGTGTCTCAGGCTGTGGGAACCGCAGAGCGAAGGCCCTGGGCTAGGAGTGAGCTGGAGGCGTCTATAGGCGTGGCCAGGAGGTGGGCGTGCCTGGGATGGGGGCGCACACCCTGAGCAGCAGAGGACAAGGGAGGATTCTCCCCTCGTGGAGGCCAGCATGCCCCGCGAGCAGCCGGATCGCTCCTGGGAGCGTGTGGCAGGCAGACCTCACCTATCCGGCTGCCTCCCAAGGAGGTGGAGGGAATCCGTGTACACGGCGGGGCAGGCAGCCAGCCTCGTGAGGGAGGGAGCTCCCCGTCACCGGAGGCAAGCAAGCGGTGATCACGCAGGGTGCCACTGCGTCCTAGCAGTAGGACCCAGAGTACCCAGAGCCCAATCTCTCCGTCCCGCCCCCAGGTGCAAGACGTGCGGAGAGTACATCTACAAGGGGAAGAAGTTCAACGCACGGAAGGAGACGGTGCAGAATGAGGTCTACCTGGGCCTGCCCATCTTCCGCTTTTACATCAAGTGCACCCGCTGCCTGGCCGAGATCACGTTCAAGGTAGGTGGCCTTGCTCCGCCAAGGTCCTTGCTCCGCCGGCCACCCTTGGACAGGGAGGTCCCTGGGGGTGGCCCGCTCACACCCCCTCCCAGTTTATCCCCAGGAGAACAGACTGTGATTGGGAAACACGATCCTGGCACTGTTATGTAGGACGTAAAGGCAAAAAGCTAGAAGCAACCCGGATACACCGTGATAGCAGATTGGAAGAGCTAATCACCGTACAATGGAACGTTACGTAGCCAATAAAAATTACGGTTCTACCTCTAATCGTTACCCTAAGGATTTGAGGAGAACTTAAAATTTTCTCTCCCTGTACTGATGCAGTGTTTTCATATTTTATTTTTTTTTTTGCCATGAGCTTTTTCACTTTGATGAAAAAATAAGGTTTGATTGAAATGAAAAAAAAGTACATTTAAAATTTATGCATACTAATTGTTTGCTTTTTGGTAATAGATTTGCTGAGATGTAATTTACATACCAGACAAATCAGCCTTTTAAAGTGTACGATTCAGTGGTTTTTAGTTCATTCGCGATGTCGTGCAACTACTACTTGTGTTTTGTTCCAGAACGTTTCCATCATATCAAAAACCCCATCCCTGTTAGCAGTCACTGCCCATCCCTGCTCCTCTAGCTCCTGCAACTATTCATTGGCCTGTTCTAGACATTTTATATTTTAGGTTTTTTTTTTTGAGATAGAGTCTTGCTCTGTTTCCCGGGCTAGAGTGCCGTGGCGTCAGCCTAGCTCACAGCAACCTCAAACTCCTGGGCTCAAGCAATCCTTCTGCCTTAGCCTCCCGAGTAGCTGGGACTACAGGCATGCGCCACCATGCCCGGCTAATTTTTATATATATTTTTTTAGTTGTCCAGATAATTTCTTTGTATTTTTAATAGAGACAGGGTCTCGCTCTTGCTCAGGTTAGTTTCGAACTCCTGAGCTCAAGCAATCCGCCCGCTTCAGCCCCCCAGAGAGCTGGGATTACAGGCGTGAGCCACCGCGCCCGGCTTCACTTTCTCTTTAAGCAATAAACTTCTTATTTTGGAATACTTAACAGAAAAGCTGCAAGGACAGTACAGAGTGGTCCCGTCCACCCTTCGCCAGTGTCCCCTCATGTTGGCATCTTACGCAGGGCCTGCGTCACGATGAGAAACCAATCCTAGGATGTTTCTGTTAGCACAACTCCAGACTCGATGCAGATTTCCGTGTTTCTGCTAATGCTGCTTTTTTGTTCCAGGGTCTAATCCAGAATATCACGTTATATTTAGCCTCTTCATTTAGATAACAAAAATAGCATTGATCGGTCATGGTGGCTCACGCCTATAATCTCAATGCTGTAGGAGGCTGAGGTGGGAGGATCGCTTGAGCCCAGGAGTTGGAGGCTGCAGTGAGCTTTGATCATACCACTGCACTCCAGCCTGGGTGACAGAGCGAGACCCTGTCTCTTAAAAAAAAAAAAAAAGTAGGCCATGCTTTATACATACTTTTGTGCATAGTTTATAATCAAAGAAAAGATGTTCCTAAGCACACACACAGGAAAAGGGCAGAAAGCACGCGTGCAAAGGCCTGGAGTCTCAGTGCACACGTGCTGAGTGGAGGGTGCAGGAAGTCAGTGGGCAGGCGGGCAAGAGGCTCAAAGTCCACGCCGGGGAGTCGGGCTTCTCTGCAAAGGGAGATGGGAGTACTGGGGAGGAAGGACCACACCCGCCAAAGCAATAAGACAAGAAAAAAGAAAGAAAAGGTAGGAGTGAGAAACAGAAAGAAAGGGCCCCTCGTGGCTGGCAGTGCTTCAGCAGAAGCTTCTGGTGCTCAGGGACGTAGGAGCTGACGTCTCCCCCTCCTCCCTCGCAGACAGACCCGGAAAACACTGACTACACCATGGAGCACGGGGCCACGCGGAACTTCCAGGCCGAGAAGCTCCTGGAGGAGGAGGAGAAGAGGGTGCAGAAGGAGAGGGAGGACGAGGAGCTCAACAACCCCATGAAGGTGAGCCGGGTGCCGTGTGTGCCTGTGGGTGCTGGCCGTGGGCAGCATGGTTGGTAAAACTCCAAGACGCCCCCCAAGGCCCTGCCTCCTGATGCACGCAGCCGGCAGCATCCCCAGGACTGAGTTGGGAGGGTCCCACTCCCGCGATGAGGTTATTGTAATGGCGCCATCGCTGGCCTTAGCAAAGGAGATTGGCTACATGGGCCTGAGCTATCGCCTGGGCCCTTTAACCTGGGTCCAGAGACAGAGGAAACCCCAGATTTGAAGGAGCAACATTGTGGAGGGCGCCATGCGGCAAGAAACAGCGAGTGGCCTCTGGGAGCTGATGTCAGCCTGGCGAGACCCCGCCAGAGAGCCTGGTCGTGCCACGCCAGACTCCCGACCCACTGAAGCCGTGAGACCACGGATTTGCGATGTTTTAAGCCTCTGGGTTTGTGGCAAATTTCTGCACAGCGGGAGAAACCTAATACAGGGAGGCAGGAAGCTGGTCTTCAGAGCAGAAGGTGCCTCCTGCAGTCACTGGCGCACAGTCGGCTAAGACAGGGTCCCAGGACGCAGGGGGCCGGTGCGAATTAAGACGGGCTGTGTAGAAGGAAAAGTTCTAGCATTTCCCACCTCTGTGAGCTCGGTAGGCCACCCGGTCTCGCCGGGCCTCGGTGTCCTCATCTGCGAAATGGACTCGATGGCCGTGCCCTCCTGTGATTGTGGTGATGATTCAATGAGTCCACACACATAAAACCCTAAGAGCAGGGCCTGGCACAGTCGGTGCTCTATAAATGTCGACACTGCTTTTGTTATTCTTCAAAAGAAATCATTTCCACCTTCCGTTGGACAGTTTTGTTGTTTTTCTCAGAAATATCAAAATGACTGTGTTCCTTCCTGTCCCCTCCCACTCCACGTCCCCCATCTATTTGTGGACCCTGACCAACCTCTGCCACACATGCGTTTTCTGAGCAAGCCACGTCAGAGCTGATCCAACTTTTCTAACAGCGAGGCGGAGCACTGGGGAGGGAAGTGGGCCCAGCCAGCGTTCGCTGTGTGCCCAGAGCTGCCCCAGTGCTGTCCGTGTGCGACTCCACTTACCCCCACGCTGACGGCAAGGGGCTGCGACCCTGGTATGAGTCAGCTATTGCTACGTGACAAGTTATCCCAAAACTTAGCAACTTCAAACAAAAAATCTCCCCCAGTTTCTGAGAGTCAGGAATCCAGGGTCGGCTTAGCTGGATAGTTCCAGATCGGGGTCTCTCAGGAGGCTGCCGTCAAGCTGTCGGCGGGGGCTGGAGGAGCCGGATCCTCACGCGGCTGTGGGCAGACAGCCTCAGTGCCCGGCCTTGTGGGCGTCTCCACGGTGCTCCTTGGGCTTCCTCACAACATGGCCGCCGGCTTCCCCCAGAGCACAGGACCCGAGAGATGGAGCCAGGAGGAGGCTGCCATGTCTTTTATGTCCTAGTCTCAAAAAGGACGAGCCGTTCCTTCTGTCCTATTGTGTTAGTGGGTTGCCACGTCCAGTCCACACTGAAAGGGAGGGGACTTGGGCTCCACCTTTTAAAGGGAGGAGTGTCAGAGTCTGGGGATGTGTTACAAAACCACCGGCATTGCCATCTTCCAAAGGGTGAGCACAGCAGTCTCACCACCAGGGTGGGCTTCACACCCAGTTCCGCCTGCTCCAAAGCCACCTCTCGGAGACCTGGGGTAGCCAGCCTCACCGCTCCCGGCCTCAGTTTCCTTTTCTGTGAAATGGGCATTGCTGTGGGGACTAAATGAGTTGTGTGTGGGAACGTCTTTGCCCAGGGCCTGGCCTACGGTGGGCACTCAGGTTGTCTTTTACCATCCTTCCTTGTTATTTTTACTCAATGATGGACCCGGCTGTGGTCCAGGCACCCCGAGTCCGCAGACACACTCTTCCCACCCTGCGCCGCCCACCGTGGGCTCGAATCCCGGCTCCTCCCCTGCCCCGTGAGACGGGCCCAGCGAGGGGACCGGGCGGGACGTCCCTGAGCAGGATGAGGCGCCCGGGTGGGGTCCTCCCTGCCGTGACCCCCAGGCCGGGCGGGGGGCGGTGCCCGCGTGCTCAGCCACGCCCCGCCACGCCGGCAGGTGCTGGAGAACCGGACCAAGGACTCGAAGCTGGAGATGGAGGTGCTGGAGAACCTGCAGGAGCTCAAGGACCTGAACCAGCGCCAGGCGCACGTGGACTTCGAGGCCATGCTGCGGCAGCACCGCCTGTCCGAGGAGGAGCGGCAGCGGCAGGAGCGGGAGGAGGACGAGCGCGAGACCGAGTGAGTCGAGGCCGCCAAGCAGCCTCTGCCCGGAACGCCCCCTTCCGGATCTTTCCATGGCCCCCCTGCATGTCACCTTCTCGGGGAGACCTTTTCCCCACCCGCCCTGCTCGTGTCGTGGTGGGGCCCCCAAGGCCACCCCAGCCACAGCGACTCGTCCTTGCGGCCGTGGTTCATTGCAGCAAAAGCACACGGCAGAGTCAGCAAAGGGGAAGAGCGCGTGGGGTGCATCGGGGAGGCCAGGCCCAGCTTCCAGAACCTTCTCCCCGTGGAGTCACGCAGGACGCGCTCCACCCCCATGAGCCACGATGACGTGGGAAGCCCACAGAGACCCCGGGGCTGGTCACGCGGCCCCCAGCCCGGCCTGTGCAGCTTGGGCCCAGCAGCCCCCCCTGTCAGTTCCAGGCTCGTCCCAGCCGAGGTCACCCAGCCAAGGCTCAGACCCGTCCAGCGTCCAGGCGCTTAACCACGCCACCGCCCCCGCGGACACAGAAAAGTAAATTTTGAAAAGTGATCCGTGCGACCCCCGCTCCCTCCCACCTGCTCACTGCGGGCAGCCCGGCCAGCGAGCCCCGCCAGGCCTCACAGAGCACGTCCCCAGCCTCCACATGCATCCCGCAGGGCCCTGCTGGAGGAGGCCAGAAAGAGGAGACTGCTCGAGGACTCGGACTCGGAGGACGATGCTGCTCCTGCCCCGCCCAGGCCGGCCCCGCGGCCCAACCCCACCGCCATCCTGGACGAGGTGAGCGGGGCTGCTGAGTCACCGTGGGCACTCAGGCTACGTGGGGACAGGCGGAGCCAGGGGTCGGATTGACCTTCTATTAAAAGGCCTGGCAGTCTGAGTCATAACTGCTCCACTCTGCCGGCGTAGCCCACAAGCAGCCATTGATTGTGTAAGTCAATGTTTATTGGCTGCCTGCCAATAAAACTTTATTTACAAAGGAAGGTGCCAGGCCTGTGGGTCTGTGTGTTGCCCACCTGTTTATGTGTAGAAACAAGGGGACATAAAGAACATTAAAGCTTATTTCTCAGTCACACAGTGGTCCCACCAGGACAGTCTGGGACTTCCAGGCAGCTCTGCTCCATGGAGTCTCTCAGGGATTCAGGCACCAGTGTTATCCTGGAGCCTCAGTTCCTGCTGTGTGGTCACAGCTGGCTCAGAGCACCCTCAGCTTCCGGCTGTGAGAAGGTGAAGGGTGTGGGGATCACCCAGCCTCAGACGAGCCCCACCCCGATGCCTCTTGCATCCCACTGGCCAGAGCTTCGTCACACGGCCACGTCTAGCTGCAAGGGAAGCGGGAGATGCGTCCTCCAGCTGGCCTGGGCCTGGCCACACCTCTGACTGGACAGAAGGGAAGAAGGGTTTCGGGTGGGTGGCCAGCGTCTTCCACCACACCTGTCTGATTTTTTAAAGAATTTTTTATAGAGATGGAGTCTTGCCACATTGCCCTGGCTAGTCTTGAACTCCTGGCCTCAAGCCATCCTCCCACGTCCACCTCTAGAGTGCTGGATTACAGGCGAGAGCCACAGGCCTGGCATTACCTTAACTTTTACAGGAAGGAACATATCTTCTGACCCCTGTGTTTCCCTGGCTTAGTTTAATGATGACGAGCACCACATGCAGAAACAGGTTTGGGAACAAATCCGCATAACTCTTAGTGCTCAGCCTGTCGCGGCCCCATGGTGGTGTTCCGGAAGGCTAAAGAATGCAGAGGGGGAGGGGTTTACAGGCGGACATCCCAGGGAAGGTGCTCCCAGCGGAGGGCACAGCGAGGCAAAGGCCCCGAGGAGGACTGGGGGAGGTGACGCGGTGGCCGTGCCACCAGGAGCCTCCTCTTTAAGGGGACCTTCCCGACAGCGTGTCAGCAGTGGCCGCCCCCTCCCCACCTGCTGTCACGTGGCCTGGCTCGTCTCGTGCAGATGAATGTTGTGTCCCCTCCTCTGTCCCTTCCTGCAGTGGGCTGGTGACGGCAGGGAACGCGCCACAGCCGCCTCGACCCAGGGACTCTGGATTCTTCTACTTAGAAACAAACAGACTGAAGGGTCCCCTCTGTGTGACAGGAGCTGGAGGCGGGGCTGCCTCCCCTAACTATTCCCCAAGACAGGTGCTCAAACTGTCACTCATTTGCTCAAACACACTGATTGAGCGCCTGCTGTGTACCAGGCATTGTTTGCGGCACTGCAGAGCCAGCAGTGAGCACAGCACAGCTGGGGACACAGTTCATGGGCAGCAGAGGGTGCCACGGGCTTGGCCATCAGCTTGAGCTGTGAGGACAGGTTCCCAGAGGGGGAGGGTGTCGAGTTGGGTATTGAGGGATGAATAGGAGTTCACCAAGCAAATGAGGGGTGAGGGGTGGTAAAGGTTCCCCTAGTAGCTGGTTCAGCGGGGACAGGGGGTGGCTAGACGGGGCTGGGTCTGGGCCAGACACCCCCACATGTGCCCCTGTCGCCCGCAGGCCCCGAAGGCCAAGAGGCGGGTGGAGAGCTGGGAGCAGAGCGTGGGCAGCCTCGGCAGGGCCCCGCTGTCCGGCCTGGTCGTGGTGAAGAAGCCGAGGGCAGACCCGGATGGCAGCGCCGGGCAGGGCCAGGCGGCACCGGCCCCAGGTAGGTTTCCAGGTCCCCAGACTTGAGCACGATGCCCCTGGCACCATCGTGGAGCCTTCGCAAAGTGGATGCAGGGGAGACACTACCCCCCAGGGCCAGCGAGTGGCGTCAGGGGAGAAGGCACTCAGTTCTTTTTTTCTTCTAACTACAAAAGGCGCGAGCGCTCACTTTTAAAACCCAAGTCACCCAGAAGTGTGGAAGCCAAGTGTCGAGTCCCTTGGGGAGGGGTCATTGTCACCAGGTCCTCCATGGCTCCACCTGTTTGTTCCGTGGCCTTGGTCGAGGGGCCTCCCACCCCCACCCTGCCTCAGTTTCCTGTCCCGTAAGATGCAGGGAATGACCTCACAGGTGGGGTCAGAGCCCGGGTTTCTGGTTCATTCCGTGGCTCCCCCGCGCCGGGCGCTCGCAGCAGACCCTGGTGCGTGGCGAGCCTCGGATACACACAGGCGGTCGCTACCGGTACTGTTATTGCCCTGCGTGTCAGATGAGGAGACAAGGCCCAGAGAGGTACAGCCACTTGCCCGAAGCCACACAGCGGGGGTGCGTGGTGGGCCGGAATCTGCACTTATTAACCACCGTATGCATACGCATGGCTCGACTTTGGGCCTGGAGTCGTTACTGTTTCTGAGGTTTTGCCCACTGGGGGGTTCCCACAGGTCAGTTGTCAAGTGTACCTGCCAAGTGACAGGGCGCACGGCTTCAAAGCTGCAGCGGGTCCCACCAGGCGCAGTCCAGGGGGGCCAGGCCGTTCCTGTGCTGTGACCTCAGGGCCTCGCACGTTGGCAGGAGCGACCAGCCCCGCCTCCGCCGTCCCCCCCAACTGACTCCGGCCTCTCCCCCCAGGCGCCCCGCAGAGCAGGAAGGCGGCTGACCCTGCACCCCCGCCACCCGCCGCGTCCTCCCTGAGCCAGCTGGGTGCGTACTTGGACAGCGACGACAGCAACGGCAGCAACTGAGCCCACCGGGGCCCACCCCAGGTCAGGGGTCACAGGTCCAGCCTAGCTGGAGGCTTTGGACCGACCAGAGCCACAGGGATAAGCCTCGGCGGGGCTGCGAGGGCTCCAGCCCAGGACTCGGTCCCTGCTGCCCACGGCCGCCCTGCAACACCTCAGGGACCCCGCACCGTCCCCCACCTGGCCCGGGCTGAGGGCTGGGGCATCCCGGGAGCGCCTCTCTCCTTCTGACGTGACTTCTTGGTCCTCTCTGGGGGGGTGCCAGACACGTCAGCCACGATTCAGGCACGTGGGTGCGCCCACCCCCGGCTGCCCCATCCCTTCCCTCCATGGAACTGTCTAGAACCAATAAAAGGAACCCGCCCAACGGGCCTGGGCGCCTTCTCTCTGCCAGTACGCGCGGAGCGGGCAGCGAGCCCCTGCCGGCAGGATTCAGGTGTCATTCCGCAAGGACTCATACCCGCCTCCTGCACGCAGCAGGCGCGGGGCTGGGCCCCTCGTTCGTGCCAGAGGTCAGCCCTGCCCTGCGGGGGACGTTGGCTCGGTCCCCACGCAGCGTTGGGACAAACCTCCTCACAGGTGCCTCCTTGTGAACCTGAGCAGCTCCTTCTTGAGAACACACGCCGGCAAGCGCAGGCTCCAGGGAAACGCGTCGTGTTCCAGACGCCACGATTTGCCGTCGATGGGCGGGGCGGGGCTGTTCACACTGAGCGAGGGCGGCACCGGCTCTGCCTCAGTGCAAATCTGCAGCTGGAAAGTTCTCCCTCCCGGGCCGGCCGGGCGGCGCAGGGAGCCGGAGGAGAGAAGGAGGAACTCGGCGTAGCGCGTGTCCCGACACTCGGCCGGAACACGGTTGTGCTCTCACTTCTGACACCTGTTTTTATTTTAGTTTCAACATCATTTCACATTCACCTGACAAGTTCCAAGAACGGGTCAAAGAATTCTCCTACGGACCTTTCGCACACATTTCCTTTATTTTTCCGTCTCTGTGTAGACACTCTGGGTGTGTGCCGTGTGTGCAATGCACGTCTACACGCGTGCAGCCGTTCGTAACACCGGTGCTCACGTACTACTAAGTACCGCAGTGTGTGTCCTGTAAACCGGGACGTTGTCCAATTAATATAGCCACGGGCAATCATTAAAATCAAGAGATTTAACGTGGGTACGGCCCTGTCTAATCTCCATCTGGAACGGATTGAACTGTGTTCCCCAAAAAAGATACGTTGAAACCCTAACCCCGGGACCTCGGAGTGTGGCCGTATTTGGAGACTGGGTCCTCACAGAGGTGATCGCGTCGAGGGCGTCAGGGTGGGCCCTGACCCAGCGTGACTGGTGTCCTTCCGAACAGGGATGCTGTGGACACAGGCGCACGTGGAGGGAGGAGGCGGTGAGGACACCGTGTGACGATGAAGGCAGAGATTCGTTTCTGTTGTCCCGAGCCACCTGGTTAGGGGTGGCTGTAACGACAGCCGTAGGCAACTCTCAGCCGCCCGCCCTCCGATTTCACCGCTTGGCCAGCAGTGTTCTTTAAGGCAAAGAGAATCCCGGCTCACGCGTCACATTCACTGTGGCGCCTCTGTCATCTCTCGGAGCCCAAGCTGGCCCCTCAGCCTTCCCGTGTCTCGTGTGACACTGACACGTGTGAAGAGCCCAGCCGGTCGTCGCATAGACTCAGTTCGGGTCTGTCTGGCGTTCGCCCGCGATCACACGGACATTGCGCGTCTGTTGGCAGGAGCACCGCAGGCGTGACGTGGCGTCCTTCCTGGCGCGTCACACGAGGTCAGTTCCTTCCATTTTGGGTGGGTCTGGGTCGCGGTGCTGTCCGGTGCAGCGGAAACCACGGCAACGCATTGTGCAGTTCTGGAGGCTGGAAGTCCAAGGTCAGGGCGTCGGCAGGGCTGGGAGCTTCTGAGGCTGAGAGGGAGAATGTTCCAGGCCTCTCTCCTGATTTCTGGGGGTTTCCCGGCAGCCCTTGGCGTTGCTGGGCTTGTAGACTCATCACGCCCATCCTCACTTGTCCTCTGTGTCTGTCTTTTCTCTCTTGTAAGGACAGTTGTCACTGGCTGTAGGGCCCACCTAAATCTAGCATGACCTCCTCTCCAGATGCTTAGCCTCATTGCGTCTGCAAAGATCCTTTTTCCAAATAAGGTCACAGTCTCAGGTTTCGGATGTTAGGACACAGACACATCTTTACTGGGGCCACCGTTCAAGCCACTGCAACTATGGTGGTCAGCAAATCCATACAATCTGTTGAAAGAATATACTAGCCAGGGGCGGTGGCTCATGGATGTAATCCCAGCACTCGGGGAGGCCGAGGCAAGAGGATCACTTGAGCTCAGGAGTTTGAGACCAGCCTGGGCAACACAGCAAGACCCCATCTCTACAAAAAGTACAAAGATTAGCCAGGTGTGGTGGTGTCCCATTCGGGAGGCTGAGACAGGAGGATCACTTGAGCCCAGGAGTTGGAGGCTGCTGTGAGCTATGATGACACCACTGCACTCCAGCCTGGGCAACACAGTGAGACCCTGTCTCAAAGGAAAAGAAAACAAAATGCCCCATATTTTAATGCTGTCATAATGGCAACTGAATTTCAACACATGAATTTTGGGGGGCATATTGAACCCACAGCAGTTTGTTTCCTAAAGCTAGCAAGAGAGGAGGGTCTGCAGATGTGACACCGATTCCCTGTGGCATATTCCTCTGCTTAGAAGTCACGGTTCCCACTCACACTCGAGCCACCAAGCCTGGCTAATTTCTCAATTTTTTTGTAGAGATGGAGTCTGGCTATGTTGCCCAGGCTGGTTTCAAACTCGGCCTCACAACTCTCCTCGATCCTTCTACCTCAGCCTCCCAAAGTGCTGGAATTATAGGCATGCGCCGCCGCACCGGGCTGGAATTTTTATTTTAAATTCTCAATTTCCCTCGGAAGCTTTTAGGCTTTGTTCTCTCCCCATGTGTCCTGGGAGCAATTTTGCTCTCGGCCCCCCGGCTCCCTGGTGGGGGTTCCCAGAGCTGGATAAATAAAGGGACAGGCACAGCAACACGCTGGGGTCTGTCATCCATGCTGACCCTCTGGGCCTGCCATCCCCAGCTCCTGCTTGTCCTTCCCCCATCGCGGCCGACAGCACCTTTTCCCCACCAGCTCGGTGTCTGTCACGCTGTCTTCGCCAGCTGTCAGGCCTCATCCGAAATCTCCTCCATCAGCTCCCCTGGGGCCGCCTGGCTGCCGGAGCGCTTCAGAGGGCCAGCGAGGGGGCCGTGGCTCCGCCTGAGCCCGGCTTCAACAAAGCCGGAGAGGGACCCGCCCAGTGTCCCAGCTCTCGATATTTAAACGCAGGTTCATGTCTCCTCCATCAGACTGGGGACCCTTGAAGGTAGGGCCATGTCTCTTCCACGTCAAACTGGAAGTCCTTGAGGCAGAGCCATGAGGTCTCAGACCTGGGGCTTCTGAGCACAAGGTCATGTCCCTGCCATCGGACTGAGTTAAGAAAGGCAGAGGTGTCTCCCCCATCAGACCGGGAGCTCCTAAGGCAGGGACACATCTCCCCCATCAGGTTAGGAGTTTGGGGGCCACCATGGGCCCACGTCTAGCCCCGCCTGCTTCCTGCTGTCCAGGGATCTAGTAGGGGACAGAGAGTGCAGGCACAGCCGCCAGCCCGGAACCACCCATCTGGCTCCTTCCTGAGGTCCCTCCTAAGCATATATCGAGCACCTACTGTGTGCCACACAGTGACATATTATTCAGCCATGAAAAGGGACAAGGCTCTGACACAGGCTACAACATGGATGGACCTTGAGGACATCGTGCTCAGTGAGAGACGCCAGACACAGAAGGACACACAGTGAGACTCCGTTTATATGAAGTGCCCAGAACAGGCAGATCCACGGAGACGGGCTAGTGGGTGCCAGGGGCTGGGGGGTTGGGGACATGGACAGTGACTGCTGGTTGGGTGTGAGGTTTCTTCTTGGGGTGATGCAAATGTTCTGGAATTAGATAGCGGTGATGGTTGCACAACCTCGCGAACATGGTAAAAACCACTGAATTGTACAGTATGAAAACGTAAATTGCAGGGTATGCGAGTTACATCTCAACAAAGCAAAACAAAACAGAAAAGCCCCCCAAACAGGGCCTGGCGTGAAGCGCTCGACAGGGTTTAGCTGTTACGCTCTCGCTTTCCAGGTGGGAAGCAGTTCAGTCATTACCAAGGTCAGGTGGGCTGGGACTCCGGAACCAAAGGAACCTCTGGAAAAGCCCCGTACTCTGAGCCCCACACAGCCTGGAGGACCCCCCCATAAACTGCTTCTCAGACCGTGAACACTGAGAGGGGGTCCCCACTGTGCAGGGCCCCCAGACCACCCCACCTCCCCGCCTTCACCCACACAGTGCCCCCCTGTGGGCATCATCCTCCTCTGCTGTCTCCTCTCTTCTGGCTGACTTTGTCCCCAGCCCGATGTCCTGCCAGGGGGGCCCGTCACAGCGGTGTGAGCTCTGACTCCTGTCTGGTCCCCCGTCCCCTCCAAGCTATGACCCCCGTCAACCTGGGGGAGTCCCACCAAGGGAATCGGGGGTCCCACCCTTCCCGATCAGAAAGCCCAAATTCAGGAGGTCATGTGGCCAGCTCAAGGTCACCCAGCAAGATGGCTAGATCCCCAGCCTGGCTCTATTTTCTCATCCGCCTCCTCCTACCCCGCTTCACGCCCGCTCTCCCTGCTCCCCTCCTTGGGGTTGGGGTGGTGGGGGACAGCCCCAGGAGAAGCCAGCTCAGAAGCGCCGGGAAGTCAAACGCCATTTGATTCTGCCTTCGGGGCCTCTAATTGCTATTCCTGACACAGTCTGTAATTAGAAGGTCCCTTTCAAATATTTATGCCTCAGACACCAAGTATTTATCCGACAGGGAGAGGACTGGGATTTGATGAGATCTGTCAACAGCTCATCCTGGAGCTGGGAATTGCCTGGCGGCTGACAGAAAACAGGACAATTACCCGATGTGCTCCCTGGCGGTCCCCAGGGACGCTGCCTTGTCGCTGATCTGAGAGGGTGGGGGGTGAGGGGAGGGTGGATCGTGTGAACGCGCTTCAGGAGGGAGGGAGGAGTTCAACAGGTCTGTGTTGGGGGACACAGCCAGTGCAGGAGAGGGGCGGGAACAGAAGGCTGCAGGCCCCGGTGGCCATCAGGGGCTTTGCCTTGTTGGCTCCAGGCCTCAGTTTCCCCATCTGGAAAATGGGCTAATGGCGATTCCATGAAGAGACTCCTGTGACACCCCAAGCCAGGAGCCCCTGTGATGGTGCCAAGGCAGAAATGAGCCACCGAGTGGCTCTCAGCAAGCTCCTCCCTTCTCTGTGCCTCGGTTTCCCCATCCATAAAAGAAGGAGGCCAGGTGGGTCTTCCTATTAGAAACCCCATTTTTCAGATGAGGAAACTAAGGCACAGAGAGTGGGAAGTTTTGTGCCCAGTCCCACTCCTTGCCCTTCAAGCTGTGACCCCCCCTGCCCAACTTGGGGGAGCCCAGAGAAGGGAACCCGGGGTCCCTTCCTGACCACCTTCTCTCACGCGGATCGCTGGGGAGAACTAAGCAAGCCCCCCCTTGTGGGGAAAGGAAAAATGGTTTTGTTCTAGAATTGGCCAGTGGCACCTTTTTCCTCTGTCACCCCCCAAACCTCTCAGTGTCCTCGCCCCCGGGGACAACAGCAGCTGCCAATGGGCAGCCAGGACAGGCGAGAACCCTCTGTCTTCTGCCCCCTTCCCCTGTCCTCCCCAGGAAGCCACAAAGGGACAGATGATGAGGCCACGCGCCAGGCACAGATACCGTCTCCTTTCCCCTGGCCAGCTGCCCCGACCCCTCCCCCCACCGCGCAATCAGTCCCCTGGGGAGGGGACAGAGGGGGAGGGGACGCCAGATCCTCATCTTCCCTTTGCCGCCTCCCTCTCCTTCCGCGGTGTCGATTTTAGCCGGTGACCTCTCCGACAATTTCCGCCCCCCCATCTCCTGGAGACACTGGTTCAATTTCAACCCTCACTGGTTAATTTCACCCCCTTCCTGCGGTCAAGTCCAGCCGCCCCCCAATTTCCCGGCCAATTTCCCCCTCCCCTTCCCCCCCCGCCCCTCCTTGGCCCGGCTTGCTGTCCCCGGAGCAGTGTCCCCTGTCCCACCTCCCGCGCTCCTCGCTCGCTCCTGCAGATCTCGCTCCTCCGGGTCCGTGTCCAGCCGCCTGCGGGCCCGGCCCGGCGACTCCCGCCCCCACCCCCCCCTCCCAGAACAGCTGAAGGTCTCAGTCACCTCGGAGGGGCGCGCAGGGGGAGGGGGGCGGAGGACGCCGCGGAGGGGGAGGCGGGGAAGCCTTGACGCTGCCCAGGGCTGGTGGGGACGGGGGCGTCCGCCTGCGCGCCCCCTCCCCAAAGTCCCGCATCCAGGCCGCGCGCCCGCGGCAGCGGGTAAATTCCGAAAGCGTGCAGAGGGATTGGAGGAGCTTTTACTTCCCTTTGTGCCGGTGGCTGGGGCCGGATCGAGGCGGCCGGGCCGGGGCGGTGGGACTGGGACTTCCCCCGGAGCCCAGAGGAGCGCAACAAAGGATGCGCCCTGCCGGGCTCACCGTCCCCGCCGCCCAACTTTGCGCGCGGTGCCCGCGCCCCGGGGGAGCCCGCCCGCTGCTGCGCTGAGAGCCCAGGCGTCCGGGCCGAGCGAGGGCTGGGGGCGTCCCCGACCTCGGGCCCCACGAAAGGGACGCCCGGGCTTCCCGGAGGCGGCGGGCGGCTGAGCCGCGAACCAACACCGCGCTGCCCGCGGAAACTCCGCGCGCTTCCGCGGATGCCCCTCGCCCTGGACCCCGCGCTCGGCGTTCAGGGCCCTGCGGGGCGCCCCCTTCCCCCGCGGTCCTTCCTAAGCCGGGCTAAGCTGGCCTTCCTCCCCCTCCGTCCTCTGTCGCCTCCTTTTTCTGCCCGTCTGCCACCTCTTCTTTCCCCCTGGTCCACGCGGAACCCGGCTCCTGAGCACACCTGACCTCTCTCCTTCCTCTCTCCCTCCTTTTCCTCCTCGGGGAAGGGCGCCCCGAAAGGGGCATGCGGGTCCCCGTGTGACCGTGGCCAGTCGGGGTGACACACGCCCAAATGGCCAAGTGGCTACGGGACTACCTGAGCTTTGGCGGTCGGAGGCCGCCCCCGCAGCCGCCCACCCCGGACTACAGCGACAGCGACATCCTGAGAGCCTACCGCGCGCAGAAGAGCCTGGACTTCGAGGACCCCTATGAGGACGCCGAGAGCCGCCTGGAGCCGGAGCCCGTGGGCCCTGGGGACCGCAAGGGCCCGGGCGGTGATGCCAAGTACGACTCCCCCAAGCACCGGCTCATCAAGGTGGAGGCAGCGGACATGGCCAGGGCCAAGGCCCTGCTGGGCGGCTCCGGGGAGGAGGTGCGTGGCTGGGCGGCCCCCGGAGCGGAGCGGAGGGCGGGCTGGGCTCCCCAGGTCGTGGGGAGCTGGTTTCATGTGTGATCCCAGGGGAGGCCTGGGCACCCCACAGACCCTTCCCAGTCCTCGCTCGACTTGGTGGAGTTTCACATCTGTCCCTTTTCCGTGCACAGCCCTGGTCGTCCTCCTGTCGCTCTGATGGGCCCCGTTTTGTCTCTGTCCTCCTGGTCTCTGGCCGTCCCCCATCCGCCAACCCCCTCCCCTCAGCATCATTGGCTCTTGGTGGCTCTTGGGATCTTCCTAAAACAGATCCAAGGGAGTCACTCCCCTGCTGGGCACTTAGACACCGGCACCATGACTCTGCCCTTCCTGCCGGTGTCATTCCCATTTCACAGAGGTGGAAACTGAGGCTCACAGAGAAGCTGTGACTCACCCAAGGTCACAGGGCTTCAGTTCACTAAGATTTGAACCCGGCCCTGCGTCCGATGCTGGTCAAGACATTCCCTAGAGGGCTGGGGAGTCGACCTCAGAGCCTCGGCAGAGACAGCGGCCGGAGAAGGATTTGGGGAGGGGTCCCAGAGGAGGCTGTGCTGGGTAGTGATTAGCTAAGAGGGGGCAGGGACTCAGGGGAAGCAGTCAGCCGGGGATCAAAACTCTGCCTCTTACAACCCAACTCTGTGACCCTGCACGAGTCGCTTACCCTCTCCGTGCCTTGGTTTTCCTCATCTGTAGAATGGGTATCATAATGTACTTACGGAGTGCCGGTATCACAGATAAACGTATGCAAAGCGTTTAGAACAGTGTTGGCGTCTGAGAAACATCGAAGTGGCTGGAGGAGGGAGGCAGGTGTCCACGTCGGGCAGAATCAGAGTAGCAGGGAGGGAGACAGCAGGGGAAGCTGGCATCTCTCTGGGAATGCTGGGGGTGGCAGAGTGGACTCGCTCTCCCCCCAAAATACAACTGCTCGAAGGAGACGTGTCAGACGGCCCAGAGCGGACAGGCGAGGGGTGTGACGTCACCTTGGTCCCTCTGAGCACTTTGTCCTCCCACCTTCTCTTCCCAGGCGGAAGTCGACACGGAGTATTCAGACCCCTTCGACGCCCAGCCTCATCGCCCGTCCCCAGATGATGGCTACATGGAACCCTATGACGCGCAGCGGGTCTTGAGCGGTGAGTGGGCAGGGCTTGGGAGACGGTGACAGGGTCCCGAGCGGGAGCCGGAGCTGACCGGTGTCCTCGGCCTCCCAGAACTGCCATGCAGAGGGGTGCAGCTGTACGATACTCCTTATGAAGAGCAGGACCAAGAGACAGGGGACGGGCCCCCTTCCGGGCAGAAGCCTCAGCAGAGCCGGCTGCCCCAGGAGGACGATCGGCCAGCGGAGGAGTATGACCAGCCCTGGGAGTGGAAGAAAGACCACATCTCCAGGGCATTCGCAGGTGCTTCTCTGACCCTGAACGCCCTGTCCCTCCATCCCCTCATCTGGTCACCTCCCCTGCTTCAACTTACAACGTAGAATCCAATCACCTGCCACTTTGGCACTTCACTAATTTAATTCTCACTGAAGTGTGAATGACTGATAGTCACAAATTCTTCCACTCAGGAGACCTTGCATCTTCCTTTGAAACGGAAGTGCTTTTTAGAGGGAATGGAACCTACTCATTTTGCTTAGTGTAGTGCAGGGGGAGGAATATGGCTTTGGTGTCCTACCAGGCCCGGGTTTGTGTCACTTGGGCAAAACACTTTATCTCTTTGAGTCTCAGTTGCGTTCTCTGTAAAATGGGGATCAGGATAGCACCTACTGACCAGGGTGGTTGGAAAGCAAGTACTAGAAAGGACTCAATGACACAGGAGCTTTGGGGAGGGGAGGGCAGCATTTTTCAGAGCTGTCACTTGGATCGACTTGAAGTCAATTCCCAGTTGAATCGGGTGAGCTTGGGGAAGTCTCTGAACCTTAGTTTCTTCTTCTGTAAGAGGGGCCATGGCAAGATCAGCTTTAAGAAGTAAAATAACTGAGACCAAGAAGAGTCGTGCCAGCATGACTCTGCTCCAGAAGTTTGCATGACTGGGAGGGGACTTGGGGCTCAGTGCCTTGGTCCACCTGTCACCAAATCCCATTAGGGGTGATTTTCTAGCTCTATGACGGCCTCAGTAAGGGCGGGACCCTAGAAGGGAATTCAGGAGTAAGGGACCCCTACTTGGAAACCTCTAACCCACCCCTCTAGCCACACCCCCTGCTCTCTGATTTGCTGCTCATAGCACTGCCCCGCCCCTTCCATGCCTCCCCAGGTTTTATGAATGAACACACCCCTAACTTAAAATTAGCCCCTCCTCTTCTGGGTTCTGATAGGTTGCTCCAAACTGGCCCCACCTTCCTACTGAAATGCCATTGGCTGGCCCTGCCCCGCCCTCACGAGGTAGGCTAGATTCAACCCTTTCGTCGTTAACCCTCCCCCTCCAGTGCAGTTTGACAGTCCGGACTGGGAAAGGATCCCAGGCTCAGCCAAGGAGCTCCGGAGACCCCCGCCCAGGAGCCCCCAGCCCGCGGAGCGCGTGGACCCGGCCCTGCCCCTGGAGAAACAGCCGTAAGTGGGGAGTCCGAAGGTGGAAAAGCCCCCTCGAACCTCTCTTATCTGTAGACTCCACCTTCTCCACTAGGGGAACTGGAAGACTTTGATGCATTCATTCACTTCGCTCATTCCTTCAACTAATCTTTACCGGGCGCCAGCACCTGCTGCGTGCCGCACACTCAGCTAGACACAAAAGCAGAATCAGATGGAGTCCCTTTCCCTGGTGGTATCAGGTTCTGTGTTCAAAACCCTGCCCTGCATCTCCGACTGTGTGGCCTGGGGCAAGTCGCTTAACCTCTCTGAGCCTCAGGCTTGAAATCCCCAAGACGGTGCCTGGCTCAAACGGAGTGAAAGGATCATTCTCACCCCCAGGAGATCTTAGGATGGAACTTGGGGGAGCAGGATTTTGGGGATGAGAAGTTTATTCTCTTTTCAGCTTTCTTTAAATACAAACAACAGCCAAGTGTCTGGCGCGCCTCTGTCTTTGACACCTTGCTGGCAAATGCTCACCTCTCTTTGAGCGCATGAAAGAAAAACACTAAGTAACGAATGGTACAAGTGGGTGGGGAGAGAGGCTGTAGCATAACTCATGGACGTGACTGGAGTTGGGGAGGAAGGAGGGGTGCTGATGACACCTGGGGACCCAGCCAGGTAGGCTGTAAACATCAAGGTCAAGTGTACCTGCTCAGTTGGAGGTAGCAGCTCGCCCTTTGACCTGGGCTCCGCTACCCCCCAAGGACAACCATGTCTGCCCGATAACCAGGCTCCTCGTGGAAAATCCAAGAGAATTTTCCTGGCTTGTTGGCCTGGACGTCACAAGCTCTTGCTCTTGTGTGTCTGGTTGTGCGTGGACCCGAACGACCCCGGAGTGTGTCTGAAGGGGAATGGCCCTTCCTGAGACATCTGCCCCCACCCACCCCCTAGGTGGTTTCACGGCCCACTGAACCGGGCAGATGCTGAGACCCTTCTAGCACTCTGCAAGGAAGGCAGCTACCTTGTGCGGCTCAGTGAGACCAGCCCCCAGGACTGCTCCTTGTCCCTCAGGTGAGACCCCAGCGTCACAGGGACAGAAGGGTCACACGATTGCACGTATCACCCTTTCGGGTTAATTCAGTGGGAGAAGAGGGGTGTGGCTCCAGCAGCCAGTGGGTGGGGCTTCTAAGACCAGGGGCGGGGCTTCCAGGGAGGCCACTGGGAATGAGCTCCCCGTCATCAGAGGCATATGATAAGATGGAGTGGACGTCATACAGGAGATCCAGGACTTGGGTAAGACGGGGAACTAGGTGTACAAGGTTCCTTTGATCTCCCCTGGTGCAAACGTTGAAGAATATCGATCTGTGTCTGTCTGAAGCTAGAATCTGAGTGGCTAGTGGCCCCATGAGCATTTGAGTTTAAGACCCTGTAGGTATGTGCTTCTGTCCCTAGATTCTAAGTGCGTCTAATCATAAACTGCTCCTAAGAAGAGTCTACTAGGTGTCTGAGAGCAAGATCTAAAAGAACAAGATTGGAAGAGGGCTTTGGGGGCAGGCCCAAATCCTAACTCCACCCCTTTCTAGCTGTGTGGCCTTAGCTAAGTTACTCAACCTCTCTGGGCCTCGGTTTCCTTATCTGTAAAACGAGAGTAATAATAGCATCCACTTTTTGTTGGTACTGCAATGATTAGATGACAAGAATAGGTGAAAATAAAATGTTGAGAATAGTGCCTGGGAAATAGGAGGTGCTTGATTAATGTTAATACTCATGCTAAAATGATTCCCAGGTTCTAGGTCATTCTATCCACCCGAATAGAAAGGGACCCCAGGCCAGGGGTTGACTAGTAGGGGGCTGGGAGGGGTGGTACAAGGGATCAGAAAGTTTGGGGAGAAAGTAGGGCAAGTCTGGGGGTGCTGGTAGGTTCCTGGCCACTATGGTCTGTCCCTTCATTGAATAAACATTAATTGAGCACCTACTGTGTTCCAGGCCATATTCGTGGTGCTCTGGCCATGCCAGAGAGAGATAATCTCAGAGAGAGACACAGGGTCAGACCCCGAGGAGGCAGTGGGACTCAGCGTGAGTAGCAGTCAAGGGAGGCATCTCTGAGGAGGTGACACACCAGCTGACCTGTGAGCAAATCAAGCGAAAGAGTGCACAGGGGTGGAAAGTGCCATGCAAAGGTGTCCCCTCTGGGGTCCCCTCCTGATTGCACCAGGATTCGGGGCGGTTCTGCTGCACGCGATGGCAACGACTAAGAACTAGGCTTTAGAGGGGGCAGAAAAACATACAAAGGCAGGGACAGAGAGGTGGCACCTGATCCTCCCACATCCGCAGAGAGGCGGGCACTGGGTCTGCCATCCCCTTGCAGGAGAGGAACCTCCACCCCAGCCTGCCTCCCTGGGGCGGTGGGGCAGCCAGCAGCTTGGCACCAAGCGCTGCTTAGCAGAGTAGTCGGGGGAAGCCCGGGCCCGGCCCCGGGCACCGGGGGGGTGGACAGCGCGGGTGAGTCTGCGGTGCTCAAGGCTCCCTCTGACCTCTGCCCCCAGGAGCAGCCAGGGTTTCCTGCATCTGAAGTTCGCGCGGACCCGGGAGAACCAGGTGGTGCTGGGCCAGCACAGCGGGCCCTTCGCCAGCGTCCCCGAGCTGGTCCTGCATTACAGCTCGCGCCCGCTGCCCGTGCAGGGCGCCGAGCACCTGGCCCTGCTGTACCCGGTCGTCACACAGACCCCCTGACGGGGACCCTCTGCCCCCTTCTGGGCTCTAGGGCCCAAGATTGTGTCTCAAAACCCTCTCTGGCCTGAAAATAAATAAGTTATTGTCTGTCCCAAGTGTCTTTTCTGGGCTGCAGCGAGGCAGAGATCCCAGGCTCTCGGCAAGAGAGCCACAGATGTGTCCCCGTCCGTGGAATGGTCACTGTGGGTGTCCAGTGGGGGCACTGACGGGGGCCCCATCAGAGGCATGAGGGGGCAAGTAAGACCCTTGGAGGGGCGGAGGTGACCCCAGCTCTTTGTGTTGGGGATGGAGGTTGGAGCTGGAATCTCACACAGGCAGAGCTGGAGACGGAGCTAGGAGGCAGATAAAGACCCGCGGACAGCAGAGGTGACAAAAGACACCCTCAGATGCAAAGATGGAGAAACTGGGGGGGGGGAGAGACGAGGCGCTCAGGCCAGCCCCACCCCCTCCTCACTGGCAGTGTGGCTTGGTCTGCAGAAAGGACATCTGTCCCCATGGAAACAGCAGAAGTGGGGGAGGGGAGGCTGGCCCAGCTGGTGTCACTTCAAGGTGACAGTCGAACAGGAGACCCTGGGGGGCTGGGAAACACCAGGGAGCCCCTGATTTCCTCACTGCCCCCCACCTCCAGGCCTGCCCAGGATAGGGGGAGAGGCTGGCCAGGGAGGGGGCTTCCAGCCTGGGAGTTGCTTGGAGGCCCCCACAGGTATGGGGGGGAGCTGGTGAGTCCCCAGAGCCCCCCTCATCCCAGGGGCCTCTCCAGTGGGCTCCGGGATTCCCAGATGACCCCTCACATCTCTTCGCACCCCCAAATTGCCACATACTCCAGCTTTGCCTTCCTCACGGGTCTTTACTGAGTGTTCAGGGAGGGGGGATGTGTCGTCACAGGAATCAGGACAGGGGTCTCAGGACGACGCTGTTGTGTCCTCCCCCCCCCAGCAGTCATACCATCACGTAGTCACCGGCGGTGGGGTCCTCTGTGAGTTCCCCGGGGTGTCTGACTGCTGCCCCCCTTCAGGGAACCCTCTCGGCCTTGGCTGCCCAGCGGGGCCTGGGCCGGGAGAGACCCTGGCCATGGGGACATAGAGACTGGGCTCCGGGCTGGGGCAAGGTTTGGGGGCCGGCCTCGGGTAGTGGGGGACAGGCTGGGGAAAAGAGGTTGAATAGACGCTCTGGCCTTTCTGGTCCTTCCCGGGGGTGGCCGGCACCTTCCCCTCTCCAGGCCCGGCCTCGTTCTTCTTTGGGGCGCCCCGGGGTCGGAACAGGACGTTGCTGTACAGTGGATTTCCTAGGGGGCAGTGGGGGACAGTCACTTGAGAGAGCCTGGCGCTCTCCGGCCCACCTCTATTTCTGGAAAACACGAGTGTCGGGGCCAGGCTTCGCCATCGCCCTCGGAGCCCACCTTCCGTCCTTCCCCAAGACCGGATGGGGGGTGTGGGGTGCGGGGCCGATGCGGTGGGTCCTTTGCAAGCAGCTGCAGTTCCCGAGTCCGCCACGCGAGGTCGCCCGCGGGCAACCCGTCCGCCCGCCGCGCGCTTACCTGGGCGGTCACCTGCGTCGCTTCCCCGTCGCTGGCGGCGGCGGTGGCAGCCCCAGATCCCAGCGCCCAGCGTGATCGCGGCCACGGCCCCAACCATCGGCAGCACATAGAGCAGACCTGGGGTGCGGTGGGGGACAAGGCGGTGTGAGAGGGGAGGGGCGCATAAAGTGGGGGGGCTCTGGGAGAGGGACACGCTAGTGGGGCTCACCTGGGAAGCTGGAGCTCAGGTTCGTGTTCGGCGTGGGGTCTGCAGAGAAGAAATCTATGTCGCGGGAGGGTGTCCCCACCTTCGGGTCCAGCCTCCTGCATCCTCCGAGGTCAGAGCTCCCTCCCACCCCGTCTGGGACCTCAGTGTTCCTGTTCTGCTTGAGGCAGGTGCTCACTCTGAACCTCGGTTTCCTCTTCCGAAAAATGAGGCTCGCCATTTCTACCTTTTTGGGTTACTGTGTAATAACTGCCAATGGATATTTTATGGTTTGGGTGTTTTTTTTAGAGACTGGGTCTCACGCTGTCGCCCATCATAGCTCACTGCAGCCTTGAACTAACTGGGCTCAAGCGATCTTCCCCTGTAGCTGGGACTACAGGCACGCGCCACCATTCCGGGCTATTTCTTTTCTTTTCTTTCTTTCTCTTTTTCTTTTTCTTGCTTTTTTTTTTTTTTTTTTTTTTTTGGTAGAGACAGGAGTCTCACTATGTTGCCCAAGTTGCTCTTGAACTTCTGACCTCAACAGATGCTCCCGCCTAAGCCTTCCAGAATGCTGGGATTACAGACGTGAGCCACCATGCTTGGCCATGCCTCCTGTTTTTTGAGCCTCTACTCTATGCCAAGCCTATTTTTCATATGGGGAAACTGAGGCTCAGACTGTCATCTAACTCATTTGTCTGGGGTCCCACACCCCAAGAAGCAGCGGGAGCTCCCCCTCCTTCCCCGTTTCAGAAAAAAGCACGCTTCCACCAGCCTGAACATTTGTGCCTTGCTGAATAATCGGCATCACAGATATGGAAAGAGCCACTCGTGTTTCTTGAGCACTTACTATGTCCCAGGCCCTATACTAAGCACTTTAGCTATAACCTCTCTAAATCCACCCAACCTGGCAAGAAAAGCACTATTAGCTGTATTTTGACAGCTGAGCCAACAGGCACAGAGAGGTCAAATTACTTGCCCAAAGTCACACAGCAAGTAAATGACAAGGAGGCTTGAATTCTGGTCTGTGTAACTTATATGAACCCTCGCCAAAGGCTCTGAATGCTGTGACTAAAATAAGGTCCAGCACCCACGACGCCTTCATCTTGCAGCTGCTGAGGTTGGCAGGGGGTCCCTGGAGGCTGCCTGGCTGCTGTTCTGGGGGTGGGGGTGGGGGGCAGGGAGGCCAGCTGTGCAGAGCTGGACGGGTGCCAGCTCCCTTATCCCAGCAGCTGCCAACGCACAGCAGGGTGCCTCCGCTCCCCCGCCTCCGCTAATTGCTAATTGGCCCCCTTGGCACTGGAGGGGTGCGGGGGCGGGGGAGCAGTCATAACGCACCACCCTGGAGGCAGGCAGCCGTGGGTGGGCCCTGCCCGCTGGAGAGGAGTGTGGGTGTCTCTTGGGGCTGGGATCCAGGTGCTCTGTTCTGCCGGACGGAGGCTGGGCACATGCCCCAGGCCAGCAGGAACCACCTACGGGCAGGGTCCCCAGCCTGGGGCAGCTTGGTCCCCCGCACCTGCACAGGTTTGGCGCATAATGGGTGTCATGGCAGAGTGGCAGGAGCGTGTGAGCCGGGTCTAGAGGAACGGGCTGCATCTCTGCCTTGTGTACCGCACCGCACACATCTCGGCCCCCTCCCGGCCTCAGCCTTCTCATCTGTAAAATGAGACGCCAGCGTTGCTGACCTGAAAAGTTCCTTCTGGCTTTGAGAGTGGATGGCTTTTTTTCTTTCTTTTTTTTTACCTTAGAGACCAGGTTTCCCTGCTCTGTCACCCAGGCTGGAGTGCAGTGATGTGATCATAGCTCACTGCAGCCTCCAACTCCTGGGCTCAAGCGATCCTCCTGCCTCAGCCTCCCGAGTAGCTGGGACCACAGGTGTGCACCGCCATGCCAAGCTAATTTTTTGTAGAGATGGGGTCTCGCTATGTTGCCCAGGCTGGACTTGAACTCCTGGCCTCAAGTGATTCTCCCACCCTCCCAAAATGTGGAATTACAGGTGTGAGCCACTATGCCCAGCTTAAGAGTGGCTGGCTTTCAATTCTGGATTCTAGAATTCTAGAATTCTCTGCCCTTATACATTCTGAGATTGCAAAATTCTAAGCAAATTCTAACAGAATTCTTGAATTCTATTTCAAGTATTTAAGACACTGTAATTCTAAGGTTCTAGAATTGTCTGTTCCTTTATTTCAGTATTTCTCAACCTTCTTTTCATTATCTGTCCCCAGGGAGACTTTTTAGATGTTTTTGAAATCTTAATCTGTTCCCCCATGAAATTTTAATCCCATAGAAATATTGTAAATCTGCTTCTGTTCGGTATATGTATCTAAGCTTTATACATAAAGAGAGTAAGGTTTTGTTTTGGTTTGGTTTGGTTTTTTGTTTTTTGGTTTTTTTGCCTCCCAAGAACCAATATTCACGTCCTTAGGGACAAGACCTGCTTTAATTCTAAGAGCCTAGAATTTTCTGTCCTTATGATGCTAGAACTGTAAGGTTGTATTTTATAGTTCAAGATTCCAGAATCGTCCCAGGTGCAATGGAAAAGTACACATATGTTCATGAAAAGAGAAGCCCTCGAATGTTTGTGGCAGCCGCCCAAATGTTCGCTCTGTCACCCAGGCTGGAGTGCAGTGGTGTCATCACAGCTCACTGCAGCCTCCAATCCCTGGGCTCAAGCGATCCTCCTGCCTCAGCCTCCCAAGTAGCTAGGACCACAGGTGTGCACCGCCATGCCAAGCTAAGAGATTCAAGAGTCTTAAGATTCTAGAATCTTCCCCACTCCACCTCCCTCTCTCTCTGTGGGCTGTCATACCTGCATCCACTAGAAGCCGCGTCCCGTTGCCATTGGCCCGGGCCAACTCAGGAATCTCCATGACTGCCCAGCACACATAGTCCCCACTGTCACTGAGGGTCACATGGTCCAGCCACAGGGTGAGAACGCCAGGTGCCCGCCAGGAGAGCTGGCCCCGGGGCCCGCAGACCTCCAGGCTTAGGCTGTCATTGGTGATGTATGGCTCACACAAGATGTCACCGTCCTTCGTCCACCCAACCCGGAGTTGTTCCCAGGCCTGGGCTTGTGCCACTTGGCAGGCCAGGGTCACCTGAGTGCCCTGCTGAACCCGCAGCAACTTGGGCTCCTGGCGCACGTGCAGGCTTGTGGCTCCTTGCAGGGCTGGGAGAGAGAAGAGGTGGATGGAACCTTTCTTAGTGTGTGCATGTGTGTACATGCGTGTGTGCGCGTGTGTGTAACTCAACCCGTACTGAGCCTACAGTAAGAGTTTGAGACTGCACCGTCTGCATGACCTTTAGGAGGTCACTCCTCACTGAGGCTCAACAAGCCCATCTGTAAAATGGGTATAACTAGCTTAGCTCTTGTGGAATTTTGAGACGGACTCCAGCTCTCAGCGACACAAATGTCACCTAGTGTGTGCCACGCCCTATGCTGAGTTGGGTGGACACAAACACAGTGGTGGCGAAAACAGACAAAAATCCCTGCCCTTGGCTGGGTGCGCCTGTAGTCCCAGCTACTCGGGAGGCTGAGGCAGGAGGATCGCTTGAGCCCAGGAGTTCAAGGCTGCGGTGAGCTGCGATCGCGCTACCTCCCTCCAGCCTGATCAACAGAGCAAGACTCTGTCTCAAAAAAAAAAAAAGGGAAAGAGAGATGAGGGAGAATCTATTAATACTTATGGAGGGTGGTTAGGGAAGGCCTTTCTCAGGTGGCAACGTTTCAGCAGGGACCTGAATGATAAGAGGTAACCAGTGTGGGAGGGAAGGTACGGAGGAAGAGTGTTTCAGGTTTAGGGAACAGCCGGTGCAAAGGCCCTGGGGCAGGACTGCGCATGGTGTGTTGGAGGCCCCGTGTGGCTGAAGCAGAGTGAGCAAGGGGGTGAAAGGGAGGCGGGGAGGGCAGGGAGGTGACAAGGCAGGTCGTGCAGAGCCTTGTGGGCTGTGGGGTGGGGTGGGGGTGGGGATATGCAGGCAGCTGACCTTGTAATCTAAGGGTGATGCGAAACTAAGGGGGACCGTGAAGGAACACAGTCCAACTTAAGTTTTAACGCAACGATCCGCCCAGCTACCATGGCAAACACGCCCTACGGAGGCGGGGGTTCAGGGCCAGGAGCTGCGAGGCCGGGGAGGGGGAAGCCGCGCCGTCCAGGCTGGGGTGATGGGGTTGGGCCTGGGAGAGCGGTGGGCATAGTCTCCACAGATTTTGAAGTTTGCCCCCAGAGAAGTGCAAGTGGCTGGAATCGGGGGACAGGGAAAGAGAAATGGTGGAGTATCCCCAGGTTTGCACCTGAGGCTGGGTGAACAGTGGCGGCCTTGGGCCAAGATGCCACACACTGAGGGAGGAGGACCCGCTGGAGTAGCAGGAAAAAGCTCGCTTTTGGCCATGGTGAGTCTGAGCTGCCTGTTAGCTCCCCCAGAAGGTGAGGTCCTGTCAATTGCCTGGCATTTGCGAGGCCACTGTAGAGAGGCTGGGGAGATGGCATCCGGGAAAGGGTACCAGGCAGCTGGAACAGCAAGTGCAAAGGCCTGGAGCTTGGGTGACGCCTGCTGTGTTGGGGAAACAGCGAAAGAAAACCCTGCTGGGGCATGGTGGCTCACGCCTGTAATCCCAGTGCTTTGGGAGGCCGAGGCAGGAGGATCGCGGAGGCCAGGAGTTTGAGGCCAGCCTGGGTAACATAGTGAGACCCTTACAAAAAAAAAATATAGCAGGGCGTGGTGGCACCTGTAGTCCCAGCTACTGGAGAAGGAGCTGAGGCTGAGGATCGCCTGAGCCCAGGAGCGAGTGACCTATGATCGCGCCACTGCACTCCAGCCTGGGCCACAGAGCGAGACCTGGTCTCTCAAAAAATAAAAAATAAAATAAGAGAAGAAGAAGAAAGAAAAGGCAGCTGGCGGGAGCAAGGTGGAGCGAGGGAATGGGAGGGAGAGCAGAGGTCCCTTCCTGAATCCTCCCACCCCGTAGGGTTCCGAAAGTCACAGGGAGCTTGACCCTGTTTGGCAGAGCGGAGAGAATGAAGTTTAGAGGGGACCAGGCAGCCGGGGCAACAACAAGGGGGGCGTGTGGAGGGGAGGGAGGCCCAAGTACTCACCCCAGAGCTGCAGCAGGAGGAGCAGTGCTGTGCCCAGGGACCCCATCCCCGGCCCGCCGGGCCCCCCCGTCCCAGCTGAATGAAGCCCATCCTCCCCCACCCCCTTCCAGTCCACAGACTTCCTGCCACAATCTCCGCCCCCCACTGCAGAGGCAGATGTGACACCACCACCCAGGGCCAGACGGCACACATCCGGCGTTCCAGGCTGCTTGGGGCTCCACTTCCTGCCACCTCGTGCCTCAGTTTCCCCAAAGTGTTTTCGATCTGAAAGGCAGTGTGCGTACCGGAGTGGTGGTGGGGAGGGGGGAATGTGTCCCAGTGAGTGGAAATCTTTCTGGAATGGGCAAGCAGGTGGCCCAGGGTGGGCGAGGGGCCGGCGACAGGGGCCTGAGTGGGGAGGGGGGTGGATTAAATGGACAGATCCCTGTCTTGATCAGTTTGTCCCCAAAATGCCTCGCCTTGGGGCTCAGAAGAGTGGATTTCTGATGACTTTGGGTCTTACTGTAGGTGTGGGGTGTTCTCCTGTCCCCTGGGCCTGGGGAGAAGCTTGGGGGCCTCCAGTTGAGGGGTTTCCTAGGCTCTGGGGCTCCTCCCAGCCTTGCACCCCCTCACCCCCCCCCGTTGGTAGTGCCCCACCCTCCAGAGGACGTGGTAGACTCAGAGACCTCAGTGTCTCACACCCAACCACAGAGTGACCTCCTTCTCACTCGGAGCTGAGAAGCGACATCTTCCAGTCATCCTCCCAACCACAGCGAGGCCCCTGTGGTGGCGCTGTCCCTGCCTGCACCTAGCCCCACTCTTTGCCCCTGAAGACTTTCCGAAGCTGGATTCAGCCCCAGGCCCTTCCGGGATGATGAGGGAGGTAGAGCTGGACACAGACATTCTTAGCCCTGTGGATTCTGGGCTGGCAGGGAGGCTTCTGGAGGAGGTGTTAGAGATTGAGGCTTTGTGGGATGTATAGGAGTTCGGTTGTGACGTGAAGACGGAAATGAGGCTTTCTGGGCAAAGACCTTAGCTTTTCGGTTAATGTAAGGCGTGTGAAGGAGGGCTAGACCACTTAGCAACAGATAAGGTGTGTGGGTGAACAGGTGGGGAGACTGAGGCACAGGAGGGCTACAGATGATGTCGAGGTCACACGAAATGTCGGGGGTCGAGCCCCTTGTCTTCTAGCCTGGGGCCCTCTCCAGCTCAGACGTCACTCGCAGTGGGGCCTGGCGAGCCCCGGGCGCGGGAGGTCCAGGCTCCGGGCGACCACCGCCGAGAACTACATTTCCCAGCGCGCCGCGGCGGGCGCGCCTGCGCACTGCGGGCAGTGATGGGGCGCTAAGCGGGGGCGCGGCGACGACTGGGGCTCGGCGGGCCATTGGCTACCGGCAGCGTCAAAGGCAGCTTGGGGACTCGAAGAGTGAGCGGGACCCACGGTCCGGGCCGGGGGGACCCGGGCTGCAGCCATGGAAGACCAGAGGGTAGGGCGGGGCGGGGCGGGGCGGGCCCTGCGGAGAGGGTGGCCGAGGGGAGGGGACCAGGTGTTGCCGCAGCGCCCTCCCCCCTCCGCCCCAGCTGCTCTGCGTCCCAGGCCCCAGCCCCGCGCCACCCCGTCCGGATCTACCCCGCCCCCGTCCTCTTGGCCTGGGGCCAGACGCCTCCTCCCACCGCCCTCCCCGCCCCCGTGCCCTCTACCCCGCCCAGCACCTCCGTCCGGCTGGACCCCATCCCCCCGCCTTCCATCCCGGCGGAGGACCTGGTGTCCCTGCCCTGGACGACCTCTCCCAGCACGCCCACCTCGCCTTCCTCCCTCCTGGCATCATCTTCCTCAACACCTCCCTTCCCCCTCCCCCTTCCCCAGGCCCCACCTTTGTCCAGGTAATCCCTTCTGCCTGCTAACCCCTGTTCCAGGTAGGCCTCACACTCGGGATGTCCCCTCCCCGGGCTCGCCCCTGTTCCTGGACTATCCTTTACCCAGGCTATCCCGTCTCCCTGGGGTTTTGCTTTCCGGAGATAACCCTTTCTCCAGGCTAGCCCATTTTCCAGCAGGCATCCTTTTCCTCTGGGGGTCTCCGTCCCTGAGCCAGCCCGTCACCGCGGCTGACACCCACGTGTAGGCTGTGGGTGCCAGGTTGAAGGCTCTGCGCTCAGGCAGGCCTGGTTCACCGATCTTGCACCTTCCTGAGAGGCTCTCTCTGAGCCTCAGTTTCCTCTGCTGTAAAATGGGGGCGCCGACCTGCTGAGTGATGGTATAGGGGCAGACAGAGCTCCACCTCATCTCCTCCCTGGGCTCCAGGAGGGCAGAGCAGGGAGCCCAGGTGGGGCAGCCTGGCCCGGCTGCGGGGCTGACCTCCCTGCCGTGTGCACGTGTGTGTCCGGGCAGGAGGCCTTGCGGAAGATCATCACGACGTTGGCCGTGAAGAACGAGGAGATTCAGACGTTCATCTACTCGCTCAAACAGATGCTGCTCAACATGGAGGTGAGGGGGCCGCGTGAACGGAGTGAGGGTGGCAGGAGTGAGCAGCCGCAGGACCTGGCCGATCGCCGTCCATGCCCGAGGGAGGCTGGGCCCTGGCTGGCCACGTCCAGGTCTCAGTTTCCCCAGCGGACCACGGGCTTTGGCCAGTCGCCGCTGTTCCGATGCAGGCGAACTCGGCCAAGGTGCAGGAGGACCTGGAAGCGGAGTTCCAGTCCCTCTTCTCCGTCCTCGAGGAGCTGAAGGAGGGCATGCTGATGAAGATTAAACAGGACCGCGCCAGCCGGACCTACGAGCTGCAGGTGGGGCTGGGGGACCCCTCACCTGCCCCGCGTCCCTCAGACTCAACAGAGCCCAGCTGGCCTTGCACCTTCCTCCACGTGTCTGGTCTCTGCCCTGGCCATGGCCCATGAACCACTTGCACCCCCTGTTAATCCCCTCTCCATCCTCACCCCCTACGTCTGCATCCCCTCCTGTCTTCACCCACTGCCCCAGTTTCTCAGCCCTTCCCACTGGCCTCCCAGATCTAACCATATCACCCTGGCCCCTACACCTCCCATGGCTCCCATGGGCTCTCATGCTTCAAGCTGGGGTTCCTCGGGCTGCATCCCAACATCCTGGTCAACTTGCTAACATCCCACGTTCCTGTCCTGAGGGAGTATGGCGCCCAGGGGCTCAGGTGTGGCCTGAGCATGGAGTTCTTAAGGAAGGGATTCCCCAGGTGATTCAGATGTAGGGCCAGGAGCCAGCCTCCCTCTCCCACCTGGAGTTGGAGGAGGGGCAGATGTCATCCTGGGGGTGGAGCCCTGAGAATACCACGCCCATGTGGAGGTGGAGTCTTTAAGAAGCCCCACCCCTGGGTGGAGCCACAAGAAGGCCCCGCCCACCATGGCACCCAGGGGGCTGGAGGCACTGAGGAACCCTCCAGGGTTGGAGGCAGTGGGGGGAGCTGTCTCCGCTCTCGATGCCTGGTGCTCTGCTGACGCGTGCCGCGCTCTCCACAGAACCAACTGGCTGCCTGCACGCGGGCCCTGGAGAGCTCCGAGGAGCTTCTAGAGACGGCCAACCAGACCCTGCAGGCCACGGACAGCGAGGACTTTCCCCAGGTGGGCGACTCTGATGCTGTGCCCGCAGGGTTGCCAGGTAGAACGTGGTGCGCCCAGTTAAATGCACCTTTTGAGTCAATGAATAATTTTTTTAGTATAAGTATAGCTCACCCAGGCAACGTTTAGCATAAGTATATCTCAAAGATTGCAAGACGTATACTGAGAGCGTGTTTGTTGTTCTGAAATTCAAATATATCAATGAATAAGTTTTTTAGTGTCAGTATATCCCGTGCAATGCTTAGCATAAGTATATCCCAGGTGGCACATGGGACATATTCATTATTTATGTGAAATGCCAATTTAGCCAGGCGTCCTGTGTTTTTATTAGTTAAATCTGCCAACTGTATCCACCGGGCGCTGGGCAAGAGATTGGGGAGGAGGTGGGAGCCTGTCCTCTCTCTCCGGGGCACAGTCTGGGAGGGAATGTCCGAGTTTCTGTCCCAGGGCTTAGCCAGTGGCTGCCACATGGGCCTTGGCCTTCGCATCTGTATAGACACGTCTTTGATTCGGTAGAGGAAAGTCTTTGAATTTTGTTCTGTCCTTCTCTCTAGGCCGCCAAGCAAATCAAAGATGGGTAAGGTGCTGGGATCTGGCCCCCGTTGCAGTGCCCTGCCCTTGCGGTGAAGGTGGGACACTTGGGGATGGGGACATGGGGAAGGGGGTCCCCCCTCCCACACACTTCTCAGATGACCAGGCCCGGGAGGCCCCTGAGACACCTGCCAGCAGGCTGCTTCCACCTCCTTCCCCCAGGGTGACAATGGCCCCTGCCTTCCGGCTGTCGTTGAAAGCCAAGGTCAGCGACAACATGAGTCACCTCATGGTGGACTTTGCACAGGAGCGGCAGATGCTACAGGCACTCAAGTTCCTGCCTGGTGAGGGGGGACTCGCTGGAGGGCCAGGATTTCAAGGAAACGTCCCCGGGGGTCTGGGAGGCCCTGTGACAGGTTGTGGAGTAAGGCTGACAGCCAGGTGTCTGAATGCTGGGAATGCCACGCCCTGTGGGGGTGGAGCCCTGAGAATGCCACACCTGCTGAGGGTGGAGTCCTTGTGAAGCTCCGCCCCTGGGTGTGGCTGAAAGAAGGCCCCACCCACCAGGCAGTGGCATCCTGGGGAAAACCTGCCCCTAATGACCATGTCCCCTGGGGAAACAGGCTCTGAAGACACCCTACCCGTGGTGGCTCTCCAAAGAAAGCCACGCCTCCAATTAGTAGGACAATTCTGGAAAAGTTCTGCCTCCAAATGATGGAACCCTGAGAAAGCCCAATTTTTTAAGTTGCTTCAACCCTGAGAATGCTTTGCCCTCTCCTGCCCCTTGGTGGCACCTTGAAGAGGCTCCACCCCCAGGCGTGGGACCCAGAGGTGGCCCTGTCCCCAAAGCGATCCACCGTGTGGGTGGGCACGGACTCGCACCCTGGATTCAGGACCCTGACCCCTCTGCGTCCGTCCTGGGCAGTACCCAGCGCCCCCGTGATCGACCTGGCCGAGTCCCTGGTGGCGGATAACTGTGTCACCCTGGTGTGGCGCATGCCAGACGAGGACAGCAAGATCGACCACTATGTGCTGGAGTACCGGCGCACCAACTTCGAGGGCCCGCCGCGCCTCAAGGAGGACCACCCTTGGATGGTCATCGAAGGCATCCGGCAGACGGAGTACACCCTGACCGGTAAGGGCGGCGCGGTGGCCCCAGCTGCTGACCCTCTGAGCAGCTGGCCCAGCCTCCAGGCTCCCGTTTCACTGTGAATCAACCCCAAAGCTCATGGGGTCTGACAGCAGCCTGGCCGGGTACATCCAAAAGTGATAAGGAAAGTGACATTGAGGATAGCTACTGCGCCGGTCACTGAATGCTTCCTGGTGCTGAGTGTTTCACCCATATGTCGTGGGCATCATTATCACCCCGTTTTACAGATGGGGAAACTGAGGCATGGGATGAGAAGCCACCCTTCTCAGTTCTCTTGTCTCTGCTGTCCAGCTGCCAGTCAGGCATTGATTCTAATTTATCAAACATCTACAGCGTACCAGGTGCTGTCCTCCCGGCAGTGATCAAAAATATCTTCCCTGCTAGAGCTGGCATTTTGGGGGCCCCTTCCAAGTATGTGGGGGTCTTCCTGGCAGTTGTAGGAAATCAGGAAGCCTGGGGAATCCGCCCCACTGGCGAGGGGAGGGTCTGAGGGAGGGAAAACATGGAGGTCCCTAATGAGTTTTTATTTTTTTTTTTTGAGACAGAGTCTCACTGTGTTGCCCGGGCTAGAGTGACGTGGTGTCAGCCTAGCTCACAGCAGCCTCAAACTCCTGGGCTGAAGCGATCCTCCTGCCTCAGCCTCCCGAGTAGCTGGGACTACAGGCATGTGCCACCATGCCCGGCTAATTTTTTCTATACATATTTTTAGTTGTCCGATTAATTTCCTTCTATTTTTAGTAGAGATGGGGTCTCGCTCTTGCTCAGGCTGGTTTCGAACTCCTGAGCTCAAAGAATTCGCCTGCCTTGGCTTCCCAGAGTACTAGGATTACAGGCGTCAGCCACCGCGCCCGGCCCCCTAACGAATTTTAAAGGCCTCTTGGGGTGTGGTGGTTCACGCCTGTAATCCCAGCACTTTGGGAGGCTGAGGCGGGAGGATCACTTGAGCCCAGGGATTCGAGACCAGCCTGAGCAACATAGTGAGACCCCCTTCTCTAGGAAAAATAAAAAAATTAGCCAGGTATGATGGTGCCTGTAGTCCCAGCTACTCGGGAGGCTGAGGCAGGAGGATCGCTTGAGCCCAGGAGTTTGAGGCTGCAGTGAGCTATGATGACGCCACTGCACTCCAGCCTGGGCGACAGAGTGAGACCCTGTCTCTTGCGAAGGAAAATTAAAAAGCCATTCTGAACCAGGGGAAACCCTCAGGGGCGGGGAGAGGCTTGCTGACATCTTAACTATCACCATTCACTAGTTGTTCTTAGGCTGTAATCAGCCTGTAGTTATCTGTAATTAGCATACATGGTTAATAATGAGCATGCTAATTGCAGGCCGGAAAAGTCACCAGCGCGAGCCAAAGAGCCTGAGAAGCTATTGGTTTATCCTTTCCACGGTAATCCAAACAAACACACACACACAGCCCTCTTTTTAAACAGGATTCCGCAGATCTCTCCTCCTGGCACTCCCGCTCTTTGGTTCTGTTTTGTTTTGCTGTAACTTTCTATTTTGAAATAATTATAGATTCACAGGAAGTTGCCAAAACAAGGCCAGCAAGGACCTGTGTAATTCAGTATCAAAGTCAGGAAATGGCTGTGGGTGCAGTCTGCAGAGTAGCTTCACGCTTCGCCGGTCTTGCACGACTCGTGCGCGTGTGTGCACGGCTCATTCCGTGGGATTGTCTCCCACGTGTGAATTCACGTAACCACTGCCGCGGTCAAGGTCTGTCTAGCACCACGGGGCGCCCAGGTGCTACCTTTGGAACCACGCCCTCCCGCCTTTTCCAAACTTCCTGGTGTGTGAACTCCTCTGGGCGGGAAGTCGGGTCCATCCAAATTTGGACAGAAGTGAGGATATCGATGAATGCAGCTCACCTTTGGGGTTATTTGCAACCCACCCACCGTTTCATTGATGGAGTGGAAAAGTAGGAAGGTTCAGGTTTTGTTTAGGACTCATGTGCCTCGATTCATCTCATCCTCGCAAGAACCCTGTTCAGCGTGGGGCACGTGATTGTCAGCTTGCAGGGAAGGAAACTGAGGCACAGAGTGCGTCCTGACCGCCAACAGGCAGATGGGTTCCATGTTTTTGAAACTGAACTTTCTGGGTGGTGCCTGTAGCTCAGGGGCAGTGGATGGGTGTCGTTGAGCACCCCGCTGAACTCTCAGAAGAGGGGGGTGGAAAGGGAAGGGGGAGGCGTCTGTTTGGGCACCTGGAAGAGGTGACAGCCAGGCAGAGACCCCAACAGCCCAGCCTTTGGGGCAAAAGGAGCAGGCTGCCGAAGGCTCAGAGGAGAGTGCTAAGCCGCTGTGTGTGTCTGGAACTAGCTAACATCTGCAGAGAGGTGAGAGGGGGAACAGGCTTTTACCCTGAGGGCAAGGGAAGTGTGGAAGGTTTCAGAGATGTTTGGGATCCCCTGAGAGTGGGCGTTGAGGGGACAATGTCCAGGAGTCCCGGACACATGGGTCTGGGCCAGAGGCTGGGCTGTGGGTGCCATGGAGCCAGAGGGGGCAGGCAGGAGAGGGGAGTGCCATGGCTGCCAGGGGAAGAGAATGTTCTGGGAGGGAAGGTGTCGTCACCCAGGAAGTCCAGCAAGATGGGGGCTGCCAAGGTCAGAGGAAGGAGAAGTCTAGCTTGATAAAAATGAAAGAACAGATCGGGAAGGTGGAGAATCTCTGAGGAACCAGCATGGCTAGATCCAGGTGTTGCACCGAGTTACTCAATCATCCTTGCTCCCTGCAGTTATGGCTCTGAGAGCCGCCAGGCCTGTGCGAAGATTTCCCCCTGGGGCGCTTCCTCTTAGCTGGGCAGCAACTCCACTTACTGTAGTACAGAGTCCCAGGGCCAATTCTGATTGGCCAGTTTGGGTCATGTGCCCATCCCTGAACCAACCACGGTGACTGGGTCATCAAGCATCCTGATTGGCCTGTTTGGGTTGGAGGCGGAGTCAAGTAATCCATAACCTGGCAGGTGGATGAGGACAAGGACAGTTTCACAAAGATAAGATGTTGTCTGTAAGATGCTCCTTAGATTCAGGGCAGTGGGATTGTTGGGAAAGGTGACCAGCTTTCACGCATGGCTCAGAGTCTCAGAGTATACACAGTGTTGACCTCCCTCTCTCACCTCCCAGGTCTCAAGTTTGACATGAAGTACATGAATTTCCGTGTGAAGGCCTGTAACAAGGCAGTTGCGGGCGAGTTCTCTGAGCCGGTGACCCTGGAGACACCAGGTGACTGGCTCCCGCCCCCACCTTACCCTCTGACTCCATAGCTCCTCCCTCCCAGGGCCCCAGAGACCAATGTGTAATGAGAATCCTCTAATCAGGGTTCTGTGGCTTTTCTTGCCCTGGCTACCAGGAAGCTCAGAGCTCAGTCCACAGTGGCTTCCTTAACCTGAGTGTCTGGTATAACCCTGCTGTTGTCCTTTGCTTCGAAAGTTGATCCCAGTACATCTGGATGGTTTTTATACACACCCCTGCCACACACACACACACACAGTCTCTCTTCCAAAAAATCAATGAGTCCTCTGTAGAGTTGGGGATGGGCTATCAGTAGTGAAGACAGAGTCCACAGCCTCCCATAGTGACACCTTTGCATGTCCTGCTAGGAAGTTCCTCTGCAGTCTAGCCTAACTCCCTCATGCTGTAGCTCAGCTCCTTTCCTGGGGTTAATCCTCAGTGAAGGCACAGGGTAGTGCAATAGGCTTGAAAATGCCTCCAGACCTGAGAGACCTTTAGGCAACAACCCCTTGGCCCTCACCCCTCTGGCTGCACATTGTGTTCCTTCTGCCATTTCCCGCCTTGTCTCTCTCGGTGTCTGCTTCTCTGTCTCTGTATCTGTCTCTCTCTGAGCCTTTGTTGGTGTCTCTGTCTCAGACTATGTCTCCTGTCTCCTGTTCTGTGTCCCTGTCCGGGTCTGTCTTGGTCACTGTCTGTCTCTCTCTGTCTCTGTGTCTCTCCGGATTTCCCCATCTCTGTGACTCCCGTGTCTGCCTGGCCCCAGCGTTCATGTTCCGCCTGGATGCGTCCACATCCCACCAGAACCTGCGGGTGGATGACCTCTCCGTGGAGTGGGACGCTATGGGCGGGAAGGTGCAGGATATCAAGGCTCGCGAGAAAGATGGCAAGGGGCGGACGGCGTCTCCCGTCAACTCCCCGGCCAGGTAGCCTGCCCCCTCCCCTCCCTGAGTCTCTGGTGGAGGAGATCAAGCTGGACGTGGCCACGCAGAGCCCAGCGTGGTCAGAGCTGGGATGGAGGTGGGGACCTGGGGCTGGAGGAATCCAGAGAGTGAATAAGGCAAGAGGAGATTTTGAATGGGGTTTTGACGGTTGCATAGGAGTCTTCCAGATGAGAAAGGGTACAGGCATGTTCTGACATGAATATGAGGGGCTCAGTGTATAGAAAGAGCCAAATGCTGTCAGAGACCGACCAAACATCCACAGTGGCTGGGGTGCACTAGGGAAGCCTTCCTATGGGGGAGGTGACAACTGACCTGAGCCTTCCTCCTCCCTCCCCCACACAGAGGTACTCCATCTCCCAAGAGGATGCCCTCAGGTCGTGGGGGACGGGACCGTTTCACAGCTGAGTCCTACACGGTGCTGGGTAAGGAGGGGAAGAAGAAAGGGAGATGGGAGTTTTGGGCGGTGCCCCAGTGACGGAGGAGGAGGGAGAACTCCTTTGGCTGGAGAAATAGGCAGCCATCCACAAAGCTTCTCTGGGCATGGTCCCAGAAACTCGTGTTGTTCTGGCACTGAGGGAGTGGGAACATTTGGGGCCGACAGATCACCGTTGGAAGCCAGAGCTTACGGAGCTAAGGAAGGAGGGTCTGGACTGAGAAGTGGCTGGGCAGGAGCCTGGGGGCAATTTCCTGGCGTCTGTGGAGTAGCTGGGATTTGGGGAGTAGCTGGGTTTCCGGAGTAAGGCAGGAGCTTGAGGAAGTGGCTTGCAGAGTGTGAAGGAGCCAGAGAGAGTCGCTGGTGGCTGAGGAGAAGCTGAGACAACAGGTAAGATCAGAGGAGAAGGCAGCACCACAGCAATGACCGGATCTTGTGAGGGAGAAGCTGGGGTTAGTGGAGGAGCTGGAGTTTAGGGGAATCGTTACTGTCTAGAAAAGAGCTGGAGAAAGAGGCTAAGGTGAGAGAAAGTCTGTGATATCTAGGGAGGGGGAAGTTGGGGAGCAGCTGGGGTCTGGGGAGAAGCTAGGGTCCGAGATGAAGTTATGGTTCTACGGAGGATCTGGATATTCAGGGAGCACCTGGGATTGGTGAGAGTTGGGGTTTGGGGAGAAAGCAGAGGAAGATATGGGGGCTCTTTGGTGTTGCTGAGATTTTTTCTTTTTTTTTGAGACAGAGTCCCACTTTGTTGCCCAGGCTAGAGTGCCGTGGCGTCATCCTAGCTCACAGCAACCTCAGACTCCTGGGCTCAAGCGATCCTCCTGCCTCAGCCTCCCGAGTAGCTGGGACTACAAGCATGAGCCACCATGCCCGGCTAATTTTTTCTATATATTTTTAGCTGTCCAATTAATTTCTTTCTATTTTTGGTAGAGACGGGGTCTCGCTCTTGCTCAGGCTGGTTTCGAACTCCTGAGCTCAAACAGTCCGCCCGCCTCGGCCTCCCAGAGAGCTAGGATTACAGGCGTGAGCCACCGCGCCGGCCAGTGTTGCTGAGATTTGAGAGAGAGATACAGCTAGTCCTTGGGGCTCGGCAACTTGTGGTTGAGGGAGTAGCTGAGATCAGGGAGGAGTGGAACTGGAGAAGAAATATATTAAGGTACAGGGGTCTATCTTGCATCTGAGGAGGAGCCAGGATACGGACATGAGCTGAGAACTGGGAGGGGCAGGAGTGTGAAGAGAGGCTGCCTTGTGGGGAGCAGCTGAGCTGGCAGATCGGGGGCCTGGGAGGATCTCAGGGATTAGCTGGGATCTAGAGAGCATCTGGGCTCTGGATGGCATCGAAGCCAAGGAATGTCACAACTCGGAGGGTGCCTGGAGAGAGTAACTGAGGCTTGAGGAGTATCTGGACCCCAAGAGAAGCTGAGGCCTAGGGAGCAACTAGCTTGGGGAACACCTAGGGGAACTCCGGGCCTCAGGAGTAGCCGAGGCATGGGAGAATCTTCCCTCCACCAGGAGTTGGGGTCTGGGTAGAATCTGAATTCAGAGAGCAACAGGAAGGAGTCACTGAGTCCTGGGGAGTGGCTGGACTCTGCCAGAACTGGGAATGAAAGGGAGTATCTAGACCCGAGGAGGACTTGAGACTGGCGGGGGGACAGCAGTCTGCTGGTTTCAAGGGTTTGGGGATTATCTAGTGTCTGGGAAGAACGGAGGGGGATCAGAGCATGGGGTGGAACTAGAGAAAGTTTCTAAGGCCTGAAAGTGTCTGAAAGAAGTAGCTTGGGCTTGTAGAGAATCCGAAAGGAGTAGCTGAGGCTTGCAGAGTATCTGGGCTTAGTGAATCTCTAGCGGGAGTTGACAACACCTAGGGAATACCTGGGGCCTTACGAGTATCTGGGGCAACGGCTGTGGCGCAGGGAGTATCTTGAGGGAATAGCTGGAGCCTGAGGAGTATCTGGGGAATAGCCGTGGTATAGGGCGTACCTGGGAGAGGCTGCACCTTTGTGGAAGCGTGTCCGTGACCTCGTTCTACCTAGTTCCCTCTGCCCGCCCCGCCCCGCAGGGGACACACTGATCGACGGCGGGGAACACTACTGGGAGGTCCGCTACGAGCCGGACAGCAAGGCGTTCGGCGTGGGGGTGGCCTACCGCAGCCTGGGCCGCTTCGAGCAGCTGGGCAAGACCGCCTCGTCCTGGTGCCTGCACGTCAACAACTGGCTGCAGGTCAGCTTCACGGCCAAGCACGCCAACAAGGTCAAGGTGCTGGACGCCCCCGTGCCCGACTGCCTGGGCGTGCACTGTGACTTCCACCAAGGTGTGACCCCCAAGCCCCAGCTGCCTCTGCTCGAGTCCCCTTCGCTTGTCCCCACCCCGTTTCTGACCTCTGCCCCCATCTCCCGCCCCAGGCCTCCTGTCTTTCTACAACGCCCGCACCAAACAAGTGCTGCACACCTTCAAGGCCAAGTTCACGCAGCCGCTGCTGCCTGCCTTCACGGTGAGCCACCCCCCACCACGGCCCTGGGGTAGGAACGGGTGGCTCTGGGTGCCGGGCTTCGAGGCCGAGCCTGCCCGCTGCCCCGACTCTCCCCCAGGTGTGGTGCGGCAGCTTCCAGGTGAACACAGGCCTGCAGGTGCCCAGCGCCGTGTGCTGCCTGCAGAAGCGGGGCAGCGCCACCAGCAGCTCCAACACCAGCCTCACCTAGGCCACCGAGCACCCGCCCACCCAGCTGGAGTGTTCGGAGGGACTGCCACCAGGCCCGGCGGCCTTGGCCGGGCATCTTCCTCTTACTTGCTGCTTGGAGCGTTAACTCCTGACAGGGGGTCGCCAACAGGGAGTGGGCACGAGGCGGGCCCTCCTCCCCTCTCACCTCCTAATAAAAGTCTCACACTGGCCAGGCTGTGGTGCTGGTTCTTTGGGGCTGGGTGGTTGTGCCTATTGCGTGGTGCTGGGACCTCAGTTTTCCTAGCCGTTAAATGGGCTTTTCTCGCAGGGCAAGGTGGTGGGTTTTGCTGAGCTGATAATCACTGGATCTGCAGACTCCTCACTCCCACCTCCCAGGCAAAGCCAAACACACGTGTGGGTCCTGGGGTCAGTTGAGTTTTAATCCCGGGAGACAGGGGCTGACGGCTGTGCCGTGTGCCTGAGACTGGCCCGCTGGCCCCCCGGCTCGTCGGAATCACTGCTCCAGCGCCCGCCGCCTCTGCAGCTTCTTCTGCAGCTCCGCGGTCACGTCCGCCAGCCCTGGGGGGTCAGCGCCTGAGGCTTCAGCTGGGCCAGGGATCCCCAGGCCCCGCCCTGACCCCCGACATCCACCCAGGATGGGCTACAGATTTGCAGGAACCAGCGCAGAAGGACAATGTGCTGAAAGCATTAGGAATCTCCAGACAGTGACAGCTGGACATTAAACGCCAGGGCGCTTTGCAGTGTGGAGCCCTGGGTGACCGCGTGGGTCGCACGCCTGGGAAGCCTGCCCTGCATCGACCCCCAGACCCCGTACCTGCCGTGGCAGAGAAAGGCTGAGCTGAGCTGGCTGCCGGCTTCCTGGTGAGGCCGCTATTCAGGAGTTTGAGCTCTGGAAGAGCCAGCGGATGAAGGCGGAGGCCAGCTGGCCATCAGATGGGACAGGGATTCGGGAGGAGGGACCCCTACCTGGCTTGGGTGCAATGGGTGGCCTTGGAAGCTTTGCCTGAACTTTTGCCAACTTGGGCTTCGGGATAACCGGCCGACTAGGGGAAGGTACTGAGAGGACAAAGGTGTGGCATGTCACATCCTGCTGTTAGCCTGGTCCCCGTGCCCCCAGCTCTCAGCAGCCCTGTCCCCCACCCACCGTCCTGGTTCTCATAGTCAGCAGCTGGGGCGTCTCCAATGGGCGTCACATAGTTCTCCTCCTGGCTTTGCAGCGGGGGCAGGGGAGGTAACAGAGGCAGCTTGTCCTGGCTGGACAGGGGCAGGGACGCAGGAGGTGGCGGCTTGGGGCCACCTGCGGGGGGTGCAGGACCTGATGGGGGAAGGCAGTCACTGTCTGGACCCACGTGGTGCAGGGACATCTCAGGGTAAGTCTGTGTGCTCGCTTGGATGCATGCACGTGTCCCCATGCATGTGTGTGTCCGTGTATGTGCCCATTTATGAGTCTGTATTTATGTCTCCGCGTAGCATAAACATGTACACTGGTCGAATGTACGCGAGTTAAATACAGGCACCAGGTTCGTACACACAATGCCTATCGTGTGTGTGCACGACGCTGCACGCCTGCTAAGGTACACGCTTGAGATCAGTGTGTTATGCGTGTGTACCTGTAAATGTCTGATTTTTGTGCTTGCGAACGGATGTGTCAGCATTTGTGTACGTGCGATTGCGGCTTAAGATAGGTATAGCTGTGCTACATAGGGTGTATATGTGACTGGAATTGTGGCACATGTGTATTTCTGCAGGTGTGGAGTTGTAGTGTCTACACGGGTGGATGCGAGATTTTGGTTTTGCAGGTGGACACAGTTCATGGAGCATTAAAATCCCTGGGGACCTTCTGCAAACACCCCCTCCTCCAGGAAGCCTTCCCCTGCTCTGACCTCCGCTTCTCCCCATTCTGGGCACCCCCCCCAGGTTTCTCCTCCACCCCAGGTGCGACCCCGCAGGGATGACAGCATCTGTGTCTGGCTCTGGAGCCCCTCCAGGGCTGGGGCTGGGTGATTTCTGTGTCTGCAGCGCATTGGCCGAGGGGGTGTGGCTGCATGAGGGTCCTCTGTCACTCCCCACTCTGCCCCTGCCGCAGGGAGGGGGCGTCACCTGGGCCCAGGGCGGAGGGCACCACCCACATAGTCTCGCCGTTCTCTTTATCCGCTTCCACGTACCCTGGAACAGAGAGGGTGGCCTGGGGGGAGCGCAGCGGCCGGGGCGGCCCCAGGGTGTCCCTGTCTGGGCAGGGGCGGGGGTGAGCCGCAGACTGGGTCCCCTGAGGTCCCCGGAGCAGCACCCACCTAGCACCTTCTCGTAGTCCTCCTCCGGCAAGAAGGGCACCAGCGCCCTGTTGGTGTGCGTCACGAAATAGTTGACGACCGCGTCCAGCGAGGCGCAGGAGAACTAGGGGCGGATGGGAGCGCTGTCAGGGCCGCTGGGGCAGGGGTGCGGACCCGCCAGTGCTCTTCTGGGGACCCAGGCCCAACGCTCACCGGGTCCTCCACGTCGATCACGTACTTGGGGCCTTCGCGTTTCACCTTGTAGTGCCGGACCACGTGCGCCCTGCGCAGGCAGTGGGCAAGGGGCTGGCTCGGCTCAGAGAGCCCCTGGCCCCGATTCACTCCACCCCCAGGGGAAGATCCGCCCCTTAGAGTGGCCCCACCCCCGGCCCTGACTCCACCTTCTCCCTGGCCCCGCCGGTAACGCTGGACTTTGCGCCAGGAGAACTTAGGGTCCGGCTCTGACTCCACCCCGGGTGTGGCTCCGCCTCCAGAGCCCCTCCCATTCAGCGCCCCGGGAGTCCTGGCCATGACTCCACCCCCTGGGCCTGACCCCGCCCAAAGGGCTCATTCGCGGCCCGGGATTGACTTCGTCCCTGCTCCAGACCCGGCCCCCGCCCTAACCCCAGGGTCTGACTCCACCTATAGAGTGACCGCGCCCCTGCCCCAGGACAAAGGGGTCTGCAGCCCTGCCAGAGTCTGCCTTCGCCCCCAGGCCTTGACCCACCCTTGGGGCGGGGCCAGCCTCGCGATCCCGCTCCCCCGGAGCTCTGGCCCCTCCCCCAGGTTCCTCCCCGCTTTCGGAGCCAGCCCCGCCCTTGCCTCTGACCACGCCCCCACACCCGGCCTCCTCCCACCCGGGCTCCCAAACCGCGCATGCGCACCCGTTGAGCGGCTGTCGAGTGGTGACCGACACCCCGTCGGTGCCGTCCCCGCTGGGCCGCAGCAGCAGGTTTCCGCACTCGGGGTAGCGCTCCAGGAGCAGCTGTGCCTCCAGCCGGCTCACCTTCAGGAAGCACCTGGTACAGGCCCCACCCCGGAGACCCAGCCTTGCTCTTCCGCCCGTAACCTCACCTCCACCCCACCCGACCCCATGCCCTCGCCCCAGGCCCGGGGGACCCTGCCCTGCTCCCCGGGCCCCGACCCCCAGAGCCCCAGCCCCGCCTTGTAGGCACCTAGTCCGGTCCCCGGAGACCCAGCCCCGACTCCTAGGACTCTCCGCTGGAGAACCTGTCCCACCTTCCAAACGCCTACCTGGGCCTTTCCCTGGAAGCCCTGTCCCGCTCCCCAGGTATAGAACTGCACCCGAAAACCATGCTCCGCCCCCCAGGCAGAGGCCACGCCCCCAGCACATAACCCCGCCCCCGGAGACCCAGCCACGCCTCCTGGCTCATAACCCCGCCCCTGGACACCCGGCCCCGCCCTTTGGGCACCTGGACCTGACCCTAGACCCTGTCCTGTCTCTCAGCATGGGCCTTAACCCCCAGCCCTAGTACAGCCCAGCACTTACCCCGAGACCCAACTCAGGGAGACCCAGCTCACTGCCCACCCTCAGCCACCTCCTGTCCCCACTGAAGCCCCTCGGGCCAGGGGGGACACTCACGAGGGCGTCTCGAGCGCGCGGCGCGCCTCTTCTTTGGCCAGGGCCTCAGCCATCATGTACAGGTGTCCGGGCAGCAGGGTCAGATTGGAGGGGACACGGCGCTGAGGGGCGAATGAGCGACAGACAGCAGTGGCTGTGCCCATGTCGCAGAGCAGCAAACTGAGGCCACAGTGCGGAGGAGCCGCCAAGGGAACCTGGGGCTGAGGGCCTCCCGCAAGGAGGGCTTTGAGAAACCGCAGAAATTGGAAAAAGAGGAGTTTGGTGACGGCGGGAGGGACACAGCAGACGGGTCTCAAACTCAGTGCCCTGCAGGGGCCAGGCGGGAAGCCAATGATAGAGAAATCAGGAGTGTAGACTAAAATGCCTGGTTTTTCAACGATGGCAGTTAGTTTAAAAAGTCTTGGCACTCTGGTGGTGAAACAGAAGATGTTTATGGGCGCAAGTGGCCCGCGGGCCGCCAGTTTGAGACCAGCGTGCTGCGCTGCAGAGGCTCTTCCGGAGAATGAAGGATGGAAAGAGAGGATTTCTGGGGAGGTCTGCTGGGGAATGGGAGGGGTGGGCGACTATTCCTACCTCCACCACCGTCAAGATGAAGCCTTTCCACATCTCCCGAGACTCCAGGCTCTCTACCTAGGGAGGGAAAGAAAGAACGAGTCTGTGTCCATGAGGCTCAGTCTACTCATCCGTGAAATGGGGCTGAGGAATTACAGTCCCTATTTCCAAGGGCTGTTGTGAAGGTCCAGCGAGTCTGCAGTCATGTGGGATATGATTATTTTTAATGTGATTATATCAACATTCGAAAGACAAATCAGATCACGTATCTCTGATGTTATAACCCGCTCTCCCATAGCTCCCACCTCCCTCAGGGTCAAAGCCCAAGTTCTCCCTATGGCCCACCAGGTCCTGTACAACCTGCTTGTCCCCTCCCCACCCTACCTTCCTTCCTCTCCCCCCTCCTCACTCTGCTCCAGCCACACAGGCCTCCTTGTGCCTCCAACATGCCATGCACAGTCCTGCCCCAGGGCCTTTGCACATGCTATGCCTCTGCTGATGAGCACTCATAGATATCTGAGGCCCAGAGACATTGAGTGACTTGTCCAATGTCACCAGCCCAGTGGAAGAGTCCGTGTGACTCCACATTCATGCGTGCTAACGGTGAGCATGTCAGTGAGGGAGCATCTCCCACCAGCCCCACCAAGGCACCTACTTTGAACTTGATCTCCTGGTTGGAGAGGATCAGGCTGAAGTGGGTTCCAGGGTCCCATGAGCTTCCTCTGGGGACCTCGTCCCTGAGCTTCACAAATGCCCTCAGGTTTAACTTCTCCACATGCTGGAGTGCGGAAACAGAGGGTGTGAGCACCAGGCCCACGGCCCCTCCTGCCTCCTGGACAATGTAGCCACTGCCCTGGCCACACCAATCTCTGCTTGGCCCCTGGGGTCAAGGGTGGGCCAGCTCCTGAGCCTCCATCCCCCTCCTTACCTGGAAGTCCCGATTGCTGTTGTAGAAATAGATGGTGAGGCCCTGGAGGCCTGCCCAGAACTTCTTGTAATCCTGGGGGCCAAAGGTGGAGAGAGAAGGAGGTGAGGTGGCAAATCCCGCACCTCCCCTATGCTCGCTCCTGCCTCAGGGCCTTTGCACTGGCTGTTCCATTCTGCCCCACTCTTCCCCCAGATCTTCACTTGGCTACCTTCATCACCTGCTTTGGGCTTCTGGTCAAGTGTTGCCTTTGTAGAGAGGCCTTCCCCACCCGAGGCCTGGCATCTGGGTATCTGTTTTCTCTGAGAAAGGACCAAAGGGAACCATGATGGGATGGGGGGCCCAGAGAAGCCTCCCAATCTATGGAGATGGGGGCTCCAGGAATAATTGGAACTAATTGGCTTTATGGTGTTCTGTCCACTCACCCATCCTTCTACCTATCCATCCATCCACCCAGCCATCCATCCACCCATCCATCCATTCACATATCCATCCATCATTCATTCACCCACTCACCCATCCATCCATCTACCTATCTCTACTCATCCATTCACCCATCCACCCATCCATCCATCCATTCACCCATCCATCCACCCATCCATTCACCCATCCATCCATCCATCCATCTACCCATCCATCTATACCCACACAGCTACATACATGCATATGACTAAATTTACTGAGGGACTGCTACGCGCCAGCCCTCTCCAGGCACTGGAAACGGAGGAGTACAAGATTAAACTCAGTATGGTCAGACCTGCTTCATCATGCACCAGCTCCGTGCTTCTGGGCAAGTTATTGGAGCTCTCTGTGCCTCTGTTTCCCCAGTTATAAAACTGATGATAATAATGGTACCTCTATTATTATTATTATTATTATTTAGAGATGGGGTCTCGCTCTTGCTCAGGCTGGCCTCAAACTCCTGGCCTCAAGCAATCCTCCTGCCTCGGCCTCCCAGAGTGCTGGGATTACAAGCATGAGCCACCGGGCCCGGCCTATGGCACCTCTTTCAGAGGCTCTTGTGAGAATGACACGAGTTCACACATGTAAAACACCGGGGCCTGCAGTGACCAGGCCCCAATGTGCTAAGCGTGACTGCAGCCCTAACCTGCCTATTTCGCAGGAGAGAAACTGAGGCCCAAAGGTGGAGACTCAACTTGCATAAGGCCTGGGAGGTGCAGCGGGGATTCAAACCTGGGTCTCTTGAACTCTGGGGCCCATGATCTTTCTGAACAACCATGGTCCGCTGCCTCCAGAGCAGCGGTTGGTTGGGGAGGATTTGGACACGTGGAGGCAGAGGGAACAGCCGCTCCAGGTGGAGGGAATTGCAGCGGCGGAGGCAGGGAGTGGGTGGTTTGCCGCTAAAGTTCGGAGTTCCTTCTGGACTGCGAGGGGGAGGAGGGAAGGGAGTCAGCTGGCTCTGCATTTCCTGGAGGAAGTCCCTGATCTTGTTTGTATCCAAGAGAGAGAAAGACTGAGACAGAGACAGGCAGAGACACAGAGACAGCAGAGACACAGGGAAAAAGAGAAAGAGAAAGCGATCAAGTTAGAGAAAAGCAGAGAGACACACAGAAAATGAATATGTCACCGGGTGGCTCATGCTGTAATCACAGCACTGCGGGAGGCCAAGGCGGGAGGATCGCTTGAGGCCAGGAGTTTGAGACAAGCCTGAGTAAGAGCAAGACCCCATCTCTACAAAAAAATTAAAAAATTATCCAAGCACGGTGGCGTGCACCTGTAGTCCCAGCTACTCGGAAGGCTGAGGCAGGAAGATCCCTTGCGCCCAGGAGTTCGAGGCTGCAGCGAGCTATGATGATGCTACTGCACTCCAGCCTGGGCGACAGAGCAAGACCCCATCTCAAAAAAAAAAAAAGAAAAGAAAAAGGATATGGGATGTGGGGAGGGAGAGAGGGGGCCTCAGGCTGGGAGACACACACACACACACACACACACACACACACACACACAATGTGTCAGTCCCATGGTCAGTATCTGGTCCTGCCCTGGCCCCTGCCCCCCAGCTCTTACTGTCCCCACCTGGCACCTGTCCTGGCTCTGAACCCTGCGGCCAAGGTTCGGAGTTCCTTCTGGACTAAGAGGACGAGGAGGGAAGGGAGTCAACTGGCTCTGCATTTCCTGGAGGAAGTCCCTGATCTTGTTTGTATCCAAGAGAGAGAAAGGGAGACGGAGACAGAGAGAAAGACTGAGACAGAGACAGGCAGAGACACAGAGACAGGCAGAGACACAGGGAAAAAGAGAAAGAGAAAGCGATCAAGTTAGAGAAAAGCAGAGAGACACACAGAGACACAGAGAGAGACAGACCCACAGACAGCCAGAAACCTCCCCAGCCCTCAGGACGTGCCCTGCCCCGTCCAGCACACACGCTGCCCCCTTAGCCAGTGGGTAAACTGAGGCTGGGAGCGGTGCCGCACCTGCCAGGGGTGGCCCAGCAGTACCCGGCTCCCTGCCCTGCCTTCCGCCTTACCAGGTCACAGGGCCCCTTCTTCTCCAGAAAGCTCTCATAGTAGTGTGACGGCAGGACACCCCTGGGCTTGGGGACCCGGGGTGGGTTCCGGGCAGAGGTCATGGCGGCCTCTAATCCCAGCGAGCTCCCGCTGGGCCAGGAAGCCCAGGAGGCTGAGAAACAGGTTCCAGGGGAATTTCCTCTCTTGTCAGCCGGTCCCCTCCCTCCACTGCCAGGGCTGGGCGGGGGCGGGGGCTGGGCCAGGCAGGTCCAGGGATCCTAGGGAAATCCCCGGCCTCTTTGTCACGGAGAGAGTGTTGCACCTGAGTGGTGAGGGGACACTGGAGAAGACACAACAGGCCCTAAATGCCTGTTAGGCTGCCTGGGTGGAAGAATATTCTCGTCGGTACCTGCAGACACGTTGCTGGGGTTTTGCTAGGAATCGCCATGAACCTGCATCTCAGTCGGGCGGACCTGCCATCCATGGACGTGGTCTGTCTCTTCCTTCACTTGAATCTTCTTTGATTTCTTTCATAGGCGTGCTGTAGTTTTCCGGATGCAACTCCTGTGCTTGTTTGGTCAGACACTCATCTAAGTAGACGTACATCTTTTTTGAAGCAATTGTAAACGGCATTGTATTTTTATTTCTAGTTTTTACATGTTCATCAGTAGCATGTAAACATTAGACATGCAGTTGATTTTTTTGTATGTTGATATTGTATCCTGCCACATTACGGAGCTCACCGATAAGTTCTAGGAATGTTTTTTCTTTTTTTTGTAAATTTCTTGGGGTTTTCTATTATACATAGACCATTATATCATCTGTAAGTAGGCCTAGTTTTTTGGGTTTTTTGTTTGTTTGTTTTTGAGACAAAGTCTTGCTCTGTTGCCCTGGCTAGAGGCAGTGGCATCAGCCTAGCTCACAGCAACCTTCAACTCCTGGGCTCAAGTAATCCTCCTGCCTCAGCCTCCCGAGTAGCTGGGACTATAGGCAAGTGCCACCACCATGCCTAGCTAATTTTTACATATTTTTTAGAGATAGGGTCTCGCTATGTTGCCCAGGCTGGTCCTGAACTCCTAGCCTCAAGCGATCCTCCTGCCTTGGCCTCCCAAAGTGCTGGGATTATAGGCCAGTACAATGTTGAATAAGAGCAGTGAGAATGGACGTTCTTGTCATGTTCCCAATCACAGGGAGAAAACATCTAGATGTTAGCTAAAGGTTTTTAGTTTAGCTTAGTTTGTTTTACAATACATCCACGTAACAAAATCAATGTTTGTACCTATGTGTTAGCAAGCTGAGGTACTTTCCTTCCATTCTTAGCTTGCTCAGAGTTCATCAAGAACGAGTGTGGAATTTTGTCAACTGCTCCCTCCCCATCAGTTGTTAGGATGGTGTCATTTTTCTCCTTTGGCCTGTGTATTAGTTTTCTACGACTGCTGTAATAAGTTGTCACAAACTCAGAGGCTTGAAACAACACCAGTGTATTATCTTACTGTCCTGTAGGTTAGAAGTCCTACAGGGATCTCAGGGGGACAAAATCAAGGTGTTGGCAGAGCTGTGTCCCTTTCTGGAGGCTCTAAGGGAGAAACCACCTCCTCTGAGCCACGGTCCTCTTTCCTCATCTACAAAGCCAACGACAGTGGGTCCTTCAGCCACAAGTCCTCAAATCACGTCACCCTTTCTCCTGTGTTCACTCCTCGTCTCTTTTACTTTTATGGACCTCTATGATTGCATAGGGCCCACAGGGATAATCCGGGATAATCTCCCTATTTAAATGTCAGCTGACAGCAACTTTAATCCCACCTTCGGCCTTAAGTCCCTTTGATGTGTACCCTAACATAGTCTCAGATCCTGAAGATTAGGACATGGACATCTTTAGGGGACCATTATTCGGCCTGTTAAACACGGTGGATGACATGGACTGATGTTTGAATACAGAACCAGCTCGTGTCCCTGGAATAGACCTCGCTTGTCACGGTGTATAATTCATTTTATTTATTGCTGAATTCTATTTCCTAATATTTTGGGAAGGATTTTTTTTGCATCTATTCATGAGGGATGCGGTCTGCAGTTTTGCTGTTTGGTGATAATTCGCACATATCCAGCTCTTAACCCCCTGCGCCCATAGTGTCCATTCAGGCCCCTGTCCCCGACTGGGGCCAGGCCAAGCCACCCACGTGTGACCCCAGTACATGCCGCCCCCTGGCTTTGGGAAGTCCCCAGCTAGGGCTTTCAGCTCTGTCGGGGGCTGGGGGACTTCCAGCATGAGGCCTTGGGGGCGAAGGTCCCAGGACAGGGACAGGGGACAAAGGCCGGGGCTGCGCGGCGCACACGCGCCACCAGCCGGGCTCCGCCCCCTGCTCGGCCTGCGCGGCGTGGGGCGGGAGGGGCGGGATTAGATCGATAGGCGGTTCCTAAACCCGGAGCTGATTGGCTAACTGACTGAATACATGCGACACGACGCCTCCTGCTGATTGGCCATATGGAAACGGCTGCCCATTGGCTGACTCCGAGAGGGGCGGAATCAGCCATTTACTATTGATTGGATGAGGCGGGAACACAGCGGCTGCTGCCGATTGGCTGAAGATGAAATAAATGGTCCTGCTATAATTGGCTGGCGGTCTACGCTATGATCCAATCGTAGAATCAGCTGACCGCCGCCGGGGAGGGTAACGTTAACCCTGTAGACACTGAGGCTGGCTTGGGCACTTTAGATCCGCCTTAGTCTGCGCGGGGCTGTTCCCCATTGCACCCCGCAGCGTTCCCCGGACCTCAGTTTCTACCCTGGTCCCAACGGTCTAGGCCTCTGAGTTTCTCAAGAGCGGCAGCCGCGGACCTCGGGCCTCAGTTTCCCCGCTCCCAGGCTTCAACCTAACAGGTGGTGGCCCCAGGTGCAGCCATTGGCCCCTAGAAAGCGGGGCCTCAGTTTCCTCGCTCCTACCAATGAGCTCGCGGTCACCACCCCCTCCCATGGAGGGCGGCTTGGGGCCTCAGTTTCCCCCCTTATTCCAGCAGGCTAAGCCCCTGGCGTCCCCCAGCCCCAGGCTTCAACCTAACAGGTAGTGGCCGCAGGTGCAGCCACTGGTCCCGGGAAAGCGAGGCCTCGGTTGTACCAATGAGCTCCCGGTCACCACCCTCTCCCGTGGAGGGCGGCCTCGGGCCTGTTTCCCGAATGGTCCTGGAGGGCTGAGTTCCCAGTGTCCCTCTCCCGCGTGGGGCAGGCCCGAGGCCTCAGTTTCCCCGCTCGCCCCAGAGGGCGGAGCTCCCCACCAGCCCACCAATGGCCCGGGCTCCCTCCCGCCCATGGGGCGGGGCCGCGTCACGTGCCGGGAAGAAAGCGCCGGCCGCGCACCGGGCGCGGGCGGCGCAGCCATGGCTGGTACGGCTGGGGGTGGGGGTGCGGGAGTCCGGGCGGCTGGGGGAGGCGGGGCTGGGGGTGCGGGTGGAGTCGGGGGTGCGGGGGGCACTTGGGGGCGCGGGGGTCCGGGCAGCGCGGGGCGATGGGGGAGGCGGCCGCCGCGCTGCAGCCTGTCCCTGCCCGCAGCTCCGGAGCCGCTGTCCCCGGCGTGCGGCGCGGGCGAGGAGGCGCCGGAGGAGGACGAGGACGAGGCGGAGGCCGAGGACCCCGAGCGGCCGGCGGGCGCGGGCAGCGGGCGCAGTGGTGGCGGCGGAGGCGGCGGCTGCGGGGGCGCCGGGGCGGGGGGCTGCGGCGGGCCGGGGGGCGCGCTCACTCGGCGCGCGGTCACGCTGCGGGTGCTCCTCAAGGACGCGCTGCTGGAGCCCGGCGCCGGGGTGCTGTCCATCTACTACCTGGTGAGCACCCCCTTCCTGCCCCCCACCCCGGCTCGGGCTAAGAAGGGTAAACTGAGGCCCAGAGCTCCCTTGCTACAAGACGAGCTCCGGTGTGGGGAAGGGAAACTGAGGTACGGAGCATCCAGACCACGACCCCTTCTGGGCCGGAGGACGTAGTTCACCTAACTCCCCATTCCACAAAGGGGAAACTAAGGCTCAGAGTGAAGCTGTCACCTGCACAGGGTCAGCCGCCTTCCTGGCTGTGTGACCTCGCCCAGCCTCTCTGTGCTGTGGTTTCCCCTTTGGTAAAATGGAATATTTTCCTCCCATGGGGGGATTAAATGCATAAAGCACTCGGCAGGGTGCCTGCTTTATAAGCGTTTGCCGTTTCTACCGTTACTGTCCTTATTCAATTTGCGACGGGAGCAGTTTGTGAGTCATGCACCTGCTGAGTGTCGGAGACACAACTGTAATTTAGGCAGACCCTGTCCCCACCCTTAGGGGACTCACAGTCCAGTGGGGTAGGGGGCGTGCACACGCGTCCCAGGCAGTTTCAGAGCAGGCTGGTCAGGTGTGTGAGAAGCTGGCCTGGGATGGGTTTTTCCGGAAGGGGTGCTATGGTGGCACGTGGGTGCCAAGCGTCAGGGAGCATCGGGTCTGGAGGGACTTCCGGGAAGAGAGGTCTTGGTGGGTCCCGGGCCGAGCCAGCCCACCGATGCCGCAGGGGAAGAAGTTCATGGGCGACCTGCAGCCGGATGGGAGGATCGTGTGGCAGGAAACCGGCCAGGTCTTCAACTCACCCAGCGCCTGGGCCACCCACTGCAAGAAGCTCGTGAACCCCGCCAAGAAGTCGGGCTGCGGCTGGGCCTCTGTCAAGTACAAGGGCCAGAAACTGGACAAGTACAAGGCCGCTTGGCTGCGGCGGCACCAGCTGCACATGCCCACGGCTGCTGCTGACGAGGTACGTCCTTCCGCCTCCTGCAGGAAGCCGTCCCAACTCACTGTTGGATGATGGGTTTCCCAGCTGGACACAGCTCCTCCGGGGCTGGGCCAGAGAGAGCGGCCATTGGAGCTGGGGCTTTGAGGGACGAGTAGGAGTTTGTCAGAGCAAGACCAAGGGAAGGGCTTTCTAGAGGGATGGACTGGCATATGCAAAGCCGCGTAGGTGTGAAGCAACACATACTGGTATTACTGGTGGCTGAGGAGGCTGGAGATGTTGGCAGGGACTAGATCTTGGATGGCCTCAAATGCCACGGTATTAATAACAGATGTTCCTTGAGTATTCACTAGCTAGGTGAATAAAATGGAGACGGTAACAGTACCCATGTCTGAGATGTGCAGGGCAGGCTGGAAACTCAAGCAGAAGAGGCTGCTACCGTCTCGAGGTAGAATTCCTTCTTTCCTAGGGAAATTCAGTTTTTGCGCTTAAGGCTTTCGAGTGATTAGATGAGGCCCACCCTTATCATCTCCTGACTGAAAGTCAGCGTACCGTAGACGGGAATCACCTTTACCACATTCCTTCACGGCAACGCCTCGGTTAGCGTTTGATTAAATAACTGGGTGCCGTGGCCTAACCAAGTGGACACGTACAGCTCTTCATTGAGCAAGTATTCAGTAAGTGCTGACTGTGTGCAACGCCCTGTTTTCGGCACTGGCTATAAAGCAGGGAGCAAAAAAGTGGAAAATCTCCGCTCTTGTGGAGAGAGACAAAAAAATAAGCGCGTTTTGTAGTATGTCAGAAGACACGAACTGGGAAGGGGGTGGGAATTGGGGGTGGTGGCCAGGGAAGGGAAGGCCTCACTGAGAAGGTGACATCTGGGCAGAGAACTGAAGGAGGGAAGGGAGGGAGATATAAGGATATCTGGAAACAGCTTGTGCAAAGGCCCCGGGGCAGGGCCATGCCTGGTGTGTTGGAATCACAGCGAGGAGGCCTGTGTGGATGGAGCAGAGGGAGGAGGGGGAGACGGAGGAGGAGGGGAGGGTAGGGAGGGGACAGGACAGGTTGTGCAGCACCTGGTGGGCTGCAGGGAGGACTTGGGCTTTGACATCTCCCCTCCCCAAGCCATGGAGGGCTGTGGGCAGAGGAGGGATTGGCCCTGACTCGGGTGGTCACAGGCGCCCTCTGGTGGCTGCCGTGGGGAGGACAGACCTCGGGCAGGGACTGGATGGGTAGGGGGGGTGCGTACTGGTCCAGCTGAGGGACGATGGCGTGGGCCCAGCTGACTACTGAGAGAGGAAGAAGTGGCCCTAGGTTCCAGGTCTTCCGGCTCTGTCAGCATTTGCTGATGGGTCACATGTTGGGGTGAAGAGTTTAGGGGGTCCTGAGCAAGATGGAGGTGCCTCCAGCCAAAGTGGGGGGACGTGAGAAGAGCACATTTGGGGGTGTGGTGGGGCCCAGCGTGGCCGTATTGTGTGATCCCCTGTGTGGAGACATCGAAGGCAGCTGGCCCCACGTCTGAGCTGGAAGAGGCCCCGGGTTGGAGACAGTTCTGTGGGTGTCGTTGGGGTTTGGACACGGAATGGACACAGCTGCCCAGGAGGGGTGTGGGTGGAGGACGGAGGAGGCTAAGGACCCTGGATCAGCGACAGAGAGGGGGGAGGCCGAGGGGCGTCCCGGAGAGCTGGGAGGGAAGCCGGGCCAGGGCCGTGTTCTCAGGAGGAGGGAAGATCGGCCTAATCGGACACTGCCAAGAGAGTGAGGACAGGGACTGAGGTATGATCCTTGGGTTTGAACCCAGAGAGGTCACCCCCCACCCCAGGGCAGTTTAGGACAAAGTGGGAGGGGAGGTTATTAAGGGAAGTTAAATGAATCCATGTAAGTGCTCGCTTGCTCAAAGAATGGAGCATGCATTGTACTATTTCATCCTGAGGCCACCCCTATGGGACTGGGCGTCACTGTGCTGTTCCACAGATGAGACTAGAGCTCAGAGAGGTAAGGGGGCTTGCCTGAGGTCGCACAGCTTCTAGGAGACACTGGTGGGATTTGAACCTGACGACTGGCCACAGGAGGGCGCTCGGGGAGCAGCGAGGAGCCCCCCCCGGACCCTCTGCTCTCGCCCTCCCTCTAGTGGCCGCCTGGGGCAATGCCACCTAAGGCTTAGGCCCCCAGGTCTGCAGTGGGGCTTGGTGGGGAGGGTGGGGGCACCCAGCTGAGGGTCCCTTTGCCAACCCCCATCCCCGCCCCTCCAGAGCCCAGCCAGCGAAGGGGAGGAGGAGGAGCTGCTGATGGAGGAGGAGGAAGAGGAGGTTCTGGCGGGGGTCTCGGCGGAGGACAAGAGTCGGAGGCCCCCTGGGAAGGGCCCCTCAGAACCTGCCCACCCAGGTGACAGGCGCGGGGGCCGGGGAGGGGGCTGGGGAGAGGTCAGGCCTTTATCCTTCCTGGCCCTGGGTGAGGTGCCTGGCTGCCTTCCCAGCCCCGCCCGCCGCCTGATTTCTCTCACCGCCTAACTTCTCAAGCTCCAGTGCTGGGTTTCTCGGTCCCTCTGCTGTTTTTTAGGTGCTGCCTGATTTCTTGCTCCTCCGTGGGATTTCTCTGTCCCGTCGCCTGATTCCTAAAGCAGACCCCTGATTTCCGGGCCCTGCTGCCTGACTGTGTGGGCCCATGGCGTGGGTTCCTGAGTTCCTCATCTGATTTTGTTTTCAATCTCGTCTGTCTGAGTCGTTCCCTCGCCACCTGATTTTGAGGGCTGCCTCTGCTTCGCCTCCCAGTGTGGGCTGGGGAGGGACTGACGCTGCCCTTTGTCCTCTCCCACGCCCACCGCAGAGGCCGTGCCCTCGGGGAGGCGGGTGGAAAAAATCCGCGTGCCCGTCCGCTACTGCATGCTGGGGAGTCGCGACTCCGCCAGGTCAGTTGCACCCCAGGCCCCCCGCCCTGGCCCAGCACGCCTGGAGCTCTTGCCGGGGTTGGGGGAGCCGGTTGACCGGGTTCCTGAGGCGGGGGACCCTCCTGGCTCCTACAGGAACCCCCACACCCTGGTGGAAGTGACGTCCTTCGCGGCGATCAACAAGTTCCAGCCGTTCAACGTGGCCGTCTCCAGCAACGTGCTGTTCCTGCTGGTGCGTGGCCAAGCCCCACCTTGTCAAGGGGCGTGGGGCTCCGGGCCTGGGGTGCCCTGGAAGGGGTGGGGGGTCCCCAGGATGCCAGCTCTGTGAGGGCGGGCACCTGTCTGCGTCGGGGCAGAGGCGCAGCCCGAGCCCTCTCCCGACACCCCTGCTCTCCCCAGGACTTCCACAGTCACCTGACGCGGAGCGAGGTCGTGGGTTACCTGGGGGGCCGCTGGGACGTCAACAGCCAGAGTGGGTATCTGGGCTGGGTGGGCAGGGGGCGTTTGGGGCCAGGGCCCATGGCCGCTTCCTCCCCGCAGTGCTCACCGTGCTGCGAGCCTTCCCCTGTCGCAGCCGGCTTGGGGACGCTGACACCGCGGCCGCCATCGAGGAGGAGGTGAGGGGCTGCCTGGGAGGGGGCGTCGTGGGGAGGGACAGTTGTCCTGGCTGCCGCCCCAGAGGCTGGCCTGGTGTGCGGGTGTGAGTGCCTGTCCCCGTGCCTGGGACCCCGGCTTAAGGGTCAGTGGCTCTGCTTTTGGGCCGCCCGGCCCTGGAGCTCACTCTGCAAACCCTGCCAGCCCCTCCCCGCTAGCATCTCCGACTCATCCTCGGTAAAATTCGGGGCTCAAAGCTCAGCGCCACGCCTGGCACCTAGTGAAGGCGTGACACGTGCCAGCCGCCGCGCTCAGCAACGTCACAGCGTCCCTCGGGGGGCGGGTGAGTGGGTGTCAGTTCAGCGCTGTCTGTCCCCCTCTGCGTGTCTCTTTGCCTCTACTTGCTCAGGACACCCAGCAACGTCCCCTTGTGCTCACATGCGCGACAGTCCAGCTATTCACTGAGCACCTACTGTGTGCCGGCCGTGTTCCCGGAGCCGGGGATACGGCAGGTGGACGTGACGACCTTGCTGCCCTTGCTCGGTGGCAGGGCGCGTCTTTTCACGGCTGTGTCTGGAGGTGGTTCCTCTGCCTCATGCTGTACTTGGTGACAGCGGGCAGGGTCTGTCTTGGTCACTGCCATGGACCGGCGTCCCCAGGCCTGGCACACAGCAGGTGCCCCTCATGGGTTGGCTGCACCTGTGAGTCCACCAGGGCTGCCCAAGCCCCCAGCGCCCCCCGGCCGCGCCTCTGTCCCCAGATCTACCAGAGCCTGTTCCTGCGCGGCCTGTCCCTGGTCGGCTGGTACCACAGCCACCCGCACTGCCCGGCGCTGCCGTCCCTGCAGGACATCGACGCGCAGATGGACTACCAGCTGCGGCTGCAGGGCTCCAGCAACGGCTTCCAGCCCTGCCTGGCGCTGCTCTGCTGTGAGACCCGCGTGGGGGCGGCGGGCGGGGCAAGGGCAGGGGCGGGGGGGGCAGCTAGGCTGGCAGAGCCCCCCAGGCCCAGCCCCCTCTCCCTCTGCCCCGCCAGCCCCTTACTACTCCGGCAACCCGGGCCCCGAGTCCAAGATCGCGCCCTTCTGGGTGATGCCTCCTCCCGAGGTAGGTGGGGTTGCCCAGGGGCTGGCGAGGCCAGGCGTGTGGCGGGGGCCTCTGGGCAGATGTGCCAAGGCAGGGTACCCTGGTTCTGGGTTCCGTCGGGGCGGGCCGGGCACAGGGCCTCTGGGCATACCTGCCAGGTACCAGGACGGCTCCCTTCCCGAACCTGCCCGGCTTCCTCCCATGTCTGCCCTGGGTTAGGGTTAGGGTTGGGGTTGGGGTTAGGTCAGCTTTGGGAAGAAATCTTGGGGCCTCTTGCTGGGAGGATGCCACGCCTGCCTCCCTAGTTGCACCACCGGGTTCTACTAAGGCCCACGTGGCCCTCGGCCACCGATCCAGGCGGAGTCAGGCCTGGAGTGAGTTCTCCGATTCCCAGCCAGGGAGATCCTCACCCAGCCCGTCCCCTCCCGCCACGGGCCGGGGCCTGGGGGGCCTCTCTGACCAGCCCACGTCCCTGCCAGCAAAGGCCGAGTGACTACGGCATCCCCATGGACGTGGAGATGGCCTACGTCCAGGACAGCTTCCTGACTAACGACATCCTCCACGAGATGGTGAGCTCAGCCCCCGGTGGGCCGGGTGGGGCGCACTGCAGGCGCCCAGCTGGGCTTGTTGGGCTCCCCTTAGTCTTCGGCCTCTGCACTTGCCACTGATTCTGAGGGGCGGAGTTCCAGGGGACTTGTCGGTACCGGATGGACATATTTCTAATACCTGTGTGTTCAACGTGCTCTTGAGAAAGCTGAACTAGTTCACTGCACCTGTGACTCACGGGCGTCGCTGCTCAGGACGAGGCTAGACCCGGGGCCCTGTCAGGCCTGGGCAGAGAACCGTGTCCAGGGAGCACGGGTCTAGGTGGGCCGTGCGTGGCAGCCCAGGCAGTGCTGCTGCCTCCCCCTCCAGGGAGCCCTCCTGCTGTGCTTGCTCATGCTCTCCGGTGTCGTTTACTTGTTGGTGACTTGGGTCACATGTCCCGTCTGCCCTGTCCTGCAGATGCTGCTGGTGGAGTTCTACAAGGGCGCCCCTGACCTGGTGAGGTTCCAGGAGCCCTGGGACCAGGAGCACACCCACCTCGACAAGCTCAAGGTGAGGCGCTCGTCCCGAGAGGTCACTGGGGACACACCCAGAGCGGCCCAAGAGACAGTGACTATGGTGGCCTGACCCCGCTTCACACCACGGCCGCCCAGAGGGTGCGGGCCGGGTTCCGACTGGGTTTTGGAGCCCCGCGCTCGGGCAGGGCTGAACAGAGCCAGAGCAGCGGGTCCCGTGAACTGCTGCTGTAGCTGGCTGGCCCCGCGGGTGGGGGACGTTTTGGGGGACGTTTACGTAAGGGCTTGGCCGCCTTCTAACTGTGTCTTTTTAATTTCCTGCTTGAAAGTCACCCTCAGAAAACACTTTACTCCACTGTGCGTAGGACACCTTCCCACACTGGGTCCCTGTGCTCAGACTTTGGCTGGGCTGGCGACCGCCGACCCCCGAGGCCCCAACGTGCCCATGGGTGACCAAGACCCAGGCAGGGATGTGGCATCTGGAATGTGCAGATAAGCCCCAGGCCGTCTGCTCAGAGCGCCCGGTGTTCCACCGCGAGCCAGCCGGTCCCAGTCACGCAACGCTCCTCTCGTTGAGCAGGCCGAGCCAGGAATGCCACCCGGGCCTGGGCTTGGGCGTGCCCTGCTCTGCCAGGCTGCTGCCCTGGCACGGTGGCCTCTGAGGGGTGGGACCCCTGGCGCGCAGCCCTGAGGCACCCGCTCTTGCTCCTTTCAGATCTCCTTGGCCAGCAGGACGCCCAAGGACCAGGGTCCGTGCCACATGCTGGAGCAGGTGTACGGCGCCCTCAAGCAGGGCAGCTGAGGGCCCCGCGGCTCCGGGTGACGGCTCTGGGCTTCGCCGTTGCTGTGTCACTGAGTGACTGAGCGGAGGCTCAGATAATAAAGGAGGGAAAGCGGCAACCCGCTGGTGAGCTCGTCTCCCTGGGTGCGGTGACGGTGGCCCTGCTTCCTCCATTCTGCGGGAGGGCACCTGCCCCACCGGCACAGGGGCCACCTCCTGCCCCCTCCAGGTGTGGCCTTGAGCCCGACCTGCAGCCCAGCTCCGTGCACATGGGGCAGGGCTCCCCCAGCTCGCTGCCCCCGGCGGTGTGAGAGGCCATGGGGAGCTGCCTCTCAGGGCCAACCTGCTCCCACTGGTGACCAGGCTTTCTGTGGGGCCCTGGAGGTGGTATGCCACTGGGCTGGCACGAGGGTGTCGGGAGAGAAGGCCCGCCCTGCACCAAGACGAGGCCAGGGCTGTAGAAAGAGACATTTAATAACTTCTTTTCTTAAAAAATCAGGAGTACATTTGGATCCGCCCTAGACCAAGGCCAAGGCTATACTGGTCATCTCAGCCGAGGCATCTGCGTCCCCCGGAGTAATGGTGAGGAGGGGGACGCAGGGAGGGGAATGTGAACGCAGTCAGGCCCAGAGGCCCCCCAACCCCAGTTTGGCCAGTTTTTGGGTTAGGCCACAGGGGAAGTGGATGCCAGGGCTGGGGCCCTGCTGGTCTGGGCAGGGTCTCAGGCACCCCGAGGACTGCGCCTTGGCGTACGGGAGATGGCCGAGACACTTCCCACAGGGCGGAGGGCGCAGGCAGGGGCCCAGCAGCCAGGGGGCCGGGAACATTCTCTCATCAGAGGCTTTGTGCTTGAGCCCAAGGCTGGGGCGACTGGGGCCTGTGGTCCCGTGCAAGAGGTGTTGGGGGGGCGTGTGGGTGCAGCTGGTGGTGGCATCTTGTGCCAGAGGGTGAGACACACCTCCCTGTGCTTGGCTGGGGCAGTTAAAAAGCTGGAAAGGTCCTCGGCCTTGTGGGGACGGGTTGGGGCACCGGGGCTCCTGGCAGAGGGTGTGTCCCCAGGCAGGGCAGCCCCTGGGCACCCCAGCTGCAAGCTGACAGCTGGCTGGGGGAGCCGTGAGGCCCTGCCCTCCACTCTGGGGGGAAGTGGCAGGTATGCGAGGCTCGGGGGCAGCCGGGGAGCCCGGGAGTGGGGGCCGAGGCCCATCGCCAGCAACGGGCTGCGTGGGGATGTCAAAGGGGCTGGGCCCCAGGGCCGTCAGGACGGAGGCGTGGGGAGGGTCCGCCCAGGGACGTTAGTGTTTCTAAGAGCACCTTAGTGTGAGCAGGAAGGACAGCCGCCCCCCCACACAGGGGCGAGCGCTAGTGTAAACGGGCGCACCCCAGGTGCCAGGCCCTGCTCAGGAGTACCTAGGGGCCCGGAGCCCCCGCAGGCCGCAGGGGCACGTGGAACGCAGTGGGTCACTGAGGCAGGGGCACCAGCACCTCCACGTAGCTGAGGGGGAAGAAGCCCGACTGGCCGTCCAGCATGCCCTCGTACCAGTTCTCGTCGATCTGGTTGGTCAGCGTGATGACGTCGCCCTCGCGGAAGCCCAGCTCCCCGTCGTTCTCTGGCTCGAAGTCGTATAGCGCCTTGCAGCTCGGCTGGTCCAGGGGCGCTGGGGGAGCGGTGAGGGGGCACGTCTGTCACAGGCCCCCGGTGAGGTGGGGGCTGCATACCCAGCCTGTGCTCAGGGTGGTCGGGAAGGATGGAAGGGGCTTTGTGAGTGGGCAGTGCAGGGTACCAGTGAAGTCTGATGCCACCAGGACAGCGAATGGGCAGGTGCCCCTATAACCCCCAGGCCGGAGCCCATGTCGCAGCTCCGCGTTGCCGGGGGAGCGGGTGGGGGGTGTCCCTGCCGCTGGGACAGCCAGCCTGTGACACTGAGGGGAAGAGGCAGCCCTGTAGACTCAGGGTGGCCGTGGGGGACACTCACGCATACTCCTGCTGGGGGTCCGGACGGGCTTGTCGGAAGATCGGAACGACGAAGAAGCTGCTTGTGGACAGACAGAGGCCGGCTGAGCATGGGGCGGGGCCGGCAGAGACTGGCTCCTGTCCCCTGGTGTTCCCGCCTCCAGGAAACGACCCCTTACCTGTGATCTTGGGGGCTGTGGCACAGGGGAAGCCCCCATTGGACTGCTCGGGCTCTCCCAGGTCAAAGGGTTCCCGGGGCTTGGGCTTGTATTCCCGCTTGGGGCGTGAGGAGGCGTCGCGCATCCTGAGAAGGGGGAGAGCACGATCGCCCCGAGCGCTCCAGCGCCAAGGCCAAGGGATGTCCCCACGACCCGACCGGTGTCTACGCTTCTGCCCAAGGACTCAGCCCAGCCCTGTGGGAGAGGTCTGTCAGAGGGGACCCGGGACCCTGGCCGTGGCTGGATCTGGCATGGTCCCCTCGCCTCGGGCATTCCTGCCGGCAGATGGCACAAACCCCAGCGCCCCCTCAGCAGCCCAGAGGGCAGGTGCCCCACATGCCAGGCCCCGGGCGCGCGCTGAGTGCAGGACTGCGCTGAGGACTGAGAGGTGCGGCCAGGAGGGGATGGGAACGTGGTCAGGAGCAGCCTCCGGGGCTCTGCATTTCGGGCAGAGCCGGCAAAACCCTCCTCTCGAGGCTGATGCCGGCCCAGAGCTCTGACCCCTGGTCTCAGGCCACTCCTCTGTCAGGGACCAGGACGGCAGCCTCGGGCAGGAACCAGGGCTGGCCTCGGAGGGGCACAGCCCACTCCCACCAGCAGAGGGCGCACGGCGGCCCCAGGACCCACAGCAGGAAGGACCCTGGCTTGCAGGGGTCTGGATCGCACAACACGGGCTGGCCAGGGCCGGGGCTCACCTGCGCTTGAGCTTGTCGGCCAGCTCGTCCAGGATCTGCACGGCCTGCCGGTGGTAGTCCAGCTGGGCGTCCACCAGGGCGGAGAGCTGGCTCACCTGCTCGATCTGCGGGACAGCCGGGGCTGAGGGGCCGCCGCCGCCCACTCCTCCCGCACCCTCCCTGAAGCCGGAGAGGAGACCCCACCCGCCCGGCAGGACGCAGGGGCCCCACGGGACGCACGTCGGTCTCCAGCAGGTTGTGCATGCTGGTCTCCGCCACCTCCTTGGACTCCTCGAACTTCTCCAGCGCCTGGCGCAGCTCCTCGTCGGGGATCCTGCCCTGCCGCTTCTTCTTGTAGTCGAAGTCCAGGCGGCGGCCCTCCAGCTTCTTCAGGTGGTGCTGCGGGTGTCGGGGGACGCAAGTCACACCAGCGGCCGCTGGGAGGCCTGTCCCGCACCGCTGGGGGACCCCCGCGGGGGTCTGCGTGGGACCGAGGCCGTGCAGGGAGGCCGGGCTGGCGCCAGGCGGGGTACCTGGATCTCCTTCAGGTCCTTCTCGCACAGGTTCTGCAGGGGGTCGATGAAGTTCTGCTTGACCTCTATGTCCAGCGAGTCCTTCACCTCCGCCAGGCGCTTCATGGACTCCCCGGCGTCCAGCAGGGCGTCGCCTAGACAAGGGGTGGGGGAAGCCGTCACGGGGGCCTTCAGCACTGAGGTCCTCCCCACCTTCCTCTCTGGTCCCCACGTCTGCCTTCTCCTGACATGGGCTGATCCCCACGCACAGGAGGGTCGTGCGGTCCACCCTGCATCCCCGGCACACACGCCAGGACGCTGCCATGGACCTGGACCCCCATGGTGTCACTGCCCCGCCCTGTCCCCGTGGGGTGGCACGTGGCCTGCAGGGAGCAGTGCAGGGGCCGGCCCCACTCACCGAAGTTGGACTCGCCACCCAGCTCCTTGCCGTGGCGGATCATGCACTCGCCCAGGAGGCCCTCGGGCTGTGGGTAGCCGGGGCTCTTCACCTGGCCCCGGATCTTGGACACGGTGTTAAGCATGGTCAGCTTGGCCCGCGAAGCTGGAACAGGACAGGCGTGGCGGCCACTCGAGGGGCAGCAAGGCCTGCACTCTGCTGGCACCGCCGGGTATTTCTAAAGTGCACCCTTGGCCCAGGGACCCTGACCTAGGCCAGCCTGCAATAAGCATGTCCCCTGGGGAGGCTCCCGTCAGCCTCAAAGGAGAACTGACAGTGGGCAGGGGGATGACTGGTTCCTAAATGAGTGACCCCTCCCCCTGGGCCTCCTGGTCCTATAACTAGGCTGTGACAGCAGCCGCCCCTCCCTCATCTGGGGACAAGCGGCTGGTCTATCTGTGCATGGGTGCGAGTGAGGTCTGGGCTCCCCTGCCCTGGACCTCGTCCCTCGGGGGGCTGAGGAGCTGTGCTCCTTCCCCTGCCCACTTGGGGCTGTCCCCGCCATGGGCTGCAAGTGGACACTGCTGGGTTTGCAGCCTGCCTTATGTCTGTTGCTTCCTGCCCAGGAACCAGCATTTGGGTTTTCTCCGGGGAAAGGCCTAACTCCCTCACAGCCCAGGAGACCCAGCCGCACGTTCCGCGGACTGGGGATGAGCCCAGGGAGTCAGCTGAGGGCAGGATGCCCTTCTGTGCTGCAGGAGTGATCTGAAGCTAGGACTGCCTCGAGGAACAAGTTGGCCTGACAGCGACGCCATCGCAGAGGGAGCTGAGCTGCCTGCTGAAGTGGAAAGGGCATGACCTCACAGACAGCCTCTGGACCCCTGGATCCAGCCATGCCTGAAGCCTGCATACCCATGGGCATTCCAGTTCTGCCAGCCCACACATTCCCTCTTCATGCTCTGGTAGCTGGAACATTCCTGACTGACACAGAGGCCAGAGGGGTCGGGGCAGACCCCTGGTGGCTGGGTGGCACTCCTACCTGGGTTAGGCTGCAGGTACTCAGTGGTTCTAGCCAGTACTTCTGTCACCGCCTTGCTGGTGACATCCACCTTCTGTGAAGAGAGGCAGCGTGTGTGCTTTCCCAGCTCGGGACGCAGGCCCCTCCCCTGCCCGCCCTGCGCGGAGCGTGGCCACCCCTCACCTTCTCCATCTCTTTGAAGTCATCGTCCAGCTTGGTCCCCTCGGCCCCTCCGACCTTCTCGCTGACCAGCTAGAGGACAGAAGGGAGACCGCATGAGCCCCAGAGGAAAAGGTGGCCCCAAGATGACATCCAGTCATGTCCACTGCCAGCGTGGGCAGCCGAGTGGTCAGGACACCCACTGTGGCCTCCTGGGGAGTCTGGGCATGGCAGCGAGGCTAGACAGGGCAGCCCAGCATGACGCAGCAGCCCCAGCATGGGCTGACCCACAGGCGGCGAAGGGTGGCAGGGGCAGCTTTCCGCCTCCGTGCGTCTCAGCTGCTGCCCAGGAGCCCGCGGTGGCCCCACTGGACAAGGCCCCGTCTCTGTCACTGCAGAGTCCACAGGCCCAGCGTGGGAAACACGCAGCTCAGAAGACACCGATTCAGGAGGCGCCTACACAAACGCCTCCGTGGAGAGGAATGTGGAGTTTTGCTCCCATCTTCCTTAGCTACTTTGGGTTGACTTTCTCAGAAAAAAAAAAAGGCAATCCCAATAGTCTGGTTCAGTGAGGCGGCACCAGCTGAGGTTGGGGGGCCGGGGGCAGGTGACTGAGCGGCGAGGCCTGCAGCGCCCTAGGCCTGGGTGTATCTGCAGGATAGGGACAGCCTATCCCTACCCCACATGGACGCCATGAGCTTGACCAGGCAGCTGGCAGGTGCTGGCACGTCTGAGTCCTGCTGTGACAATGACAACAAGCACTTGCAGCGGTGTCTCTCCTCGTGTGCAGGGAAGGCGGAAGCAAGCTCTCAATTCCCAAACCACATCCTCGGATCCAGCACGGGGAACGCAAAAAACTCCAGTAGCTGCAGAAAGCAGCCCAGAAACGTTGGTGGGAACATGGCCGGGCACACAATTCCGGAGTCCCTGTGTCTGGGAGGTGAGATCTGGCTCAGCTCAGCAAAGAGGCAGCTTGGACAAACCATGTCCCCAGGGCTGACCCCAAAGCCAGCCACCGACCCTCCTAGATGCACTCAGGAAGATTCTGAGGGGACGAGATGGAAACACCCACCTGGGGTGTAGGATGAACCGTCCAAGGCAGGGCACCTGCTAGGAGCTGTCCCTGGCTGTCCCCACCCCCACAGGGCTGCACATGCCAGCATCCCCAGGCAGTGCCGAGATGCCCGCCCCAGATGGCGGTGCTGCCTCCGCTCAGCTCTAGGCGTGTTGACAGGCTCACCCAAGCCCCTCGACGCAGGGAACTGGGTGTGGAACCCCAGCCTCTGTTCCCCATCAAGGCCCAGCCTCTCCAGGAAGCAACCTGGGTCCAGCATTTCCCAAAGGTGCATTTTCCACAGGCAGTCGACAGGCAGGCAGGTCCACGATGCAGAAGATGCTGCCGTGTTCAGCCCAGCAGGGTTTCTCATTGCAGGACTTGTCAGAGCCTTTCTGGGTGGCGGGTGGGTATGGCACAGGGGAGAAGAGGGGTGGCTGAATGTCCTCCCCAGCGAATGTGCTCTCTGAGCATGTGATATTTGTGCAGGGCAGAGCAGCTGCCAGTCCCTACTGACATGGAGGCTCCGAGAGGGTGAGCTGCCTGAGGTCCCACACTCCGTCAGAGGCTGGGGCTCATCCGGGTCTCCTAACTCGTGGTGGTTTCCACAGTTGACCTGGCCCTGTCCTCTAAGGGCCACCTGTCACAAGGCCTGACCTTTGGAGTCACCTGGCACGTTTAACGTCTTGCATCAGATTACACGTGTGAGTGTGCACGCACACCCCAGAGCGGCAGAGGCAGGCTCTGTCCTGCTGGCTGGTAGCCCGGCTGGAGAGCGAGGTGTCGTGCTGGGGGCTGTGCCTGCCAGGCCACTCCCTCCCTGCTTGTCCTGGGGGTGCTGAGCCCTATGAGATGTGGCCAGGGGATGCCGCGAGGATCCCTGCGGTGCCACACTGTGCGTGCGGGGTAGGGGGCGACCAGCAGGGCAGTCGACAGGCCAGGACACAGGTGGGGACAGTGAGGACCTCATAGGTGCCACGGCAGCCTGGGAGGAAGTGCCAAAGAGCAGGAAGGCAGGGCTGGAGCAACTTCAGCTGGGGGCTCTGCCCACACCAGGCAACTCCCAATGGCTGCGGCCACGGAGCCCACGAGTGCCCCCGCCCGCTATGCTCTGCACAAGGCCGCTGCCGGGCCTCGTCTCCCCACATCCTGCCCAGAGAGCCACACCTGTGCCCTCTGGAATGCCTGCTCCCCCTGCAGGGCTCAGCTCTGGGTGCCCCCTCCCCTCGGGGCTGTCCCTGATGCCCATCAGGACCCTACACATCTTCAGGGGCGCCTGAGGGTACCGAGTGGCTATTGCCTGCGGGAGAGGTCAGACCACCGGGGATCGATGCCGGCCCCACCAGCTCCTACCTATGTGACATCACACTCAAACTGCCATCACCAGGCCTCGGTTGTCCCCTCTATCGATGGGGACGGTGACAGCGTGCGCCTCACAGGGCTCTGTGTCCCCACGCTCAGGGCTGCACCAGGCACACAGGGAGCATGACCCCCGCGTTCCTACACCTCTGACCGCTGTCCCTTTCCCGTGCACACCTGCGGGTCAGTGGCCTTCAACTCAGCTGCAACTTGGAAGCTTCCTAAACGTCCCCTGGTCCACGCCCACTCCAGGGAGCTGGACCCTGGGCCCAGGAGGGGCTCAGGCGCAGGTGAGAGGCAGGGAGGAAGCAGGGACTGGCCCTGCAGTTTCTGCTGAAGCTGTGCAGGGAAGACCCCGCCCTCCGTACGTGTCTGGGGTGTTCCACCATGTTTCACGGGACAGTTTCACTTCTTTCGACTGTGGCAAGAGAGGACGCGGCTGCCGTAGAGGGAAACGAGTTACCCGACGAGAGACCCGACTCTTCTGGGAAACAGGAGGAGAACTGAAGGCAGCGGGGCGCAAAACCACAGCGTCCGGGCCGCAGGCACCCTGGCCCCACGACCTGCGCAGCACAGGGCTGGGGCCTGCCAGGATACTAAAGACTGTCCTCTTGTGGGTCCCACGGCCCCTGGCTCTGGCCTTGGCCACCTGCCCGTCCCACATGGGAACGCAGGATCTGGCCTTCCAGAGCACACCCACGACTTCCTGAGCCCGTCTCCTGCCCCTGCACCCCAGGCACGGGGGGCTGCACCCTAACTAACGTCCTGCCCCCACGGGCCAGGCACCAGGCACATGAGACCACGAAGTCCCTCCTCTCCAAGGCTCACAGGCACGAACTGGCACAAACGGACGAAGGGATGACGAGGCCAAGGGGAGAACACGGGCAAAAGGAGCAGCCCCGTGCCTGCCACCCACAGCCCTGGCCGCAAGGAAGGAGGGACCAGCACCTGAGCACAGGGCTCCCCACCCACCGGGAGCCTCTGCACTCAGAACTGGCTGAGGGGCTCAGACCCATGGTCCAGTGGGGAGGGGACCCAGAGTGGTCTACAGCAGAGCTGGGGTCACAAGAAGCATCTCTGGGCTCAATGGAAGGGGTGTGTCTAGCGGCTGGTGCTGTCTGCACGCTCGGGGATGCTGCCTGCGGACAGGGGAGGGGAGGACTGAGGCCTGGGAGTGCCTTCCCCGGCAGGCAGCCGTAGTCCGAGCGACAGCAGCAGACTCAGCAGTGGGAACGACACCACAGCATGTCTGCCATAAAACCACCAAGCTGAGTGGTGGTCCCCCCCTCGAGGTCCCCCAAGCCCACACTTCCTCCCACAGCTGATGACATGGCCACGCTGCAGCCAGGGAGCCCAGCAGGGCTCACGAGAACGAGGGCCCGTCCCCCACCGACCGGGCCCGGGTGGCTGCAGCAGCTCCCGGGGCGGCAGGGTGGGTGGGGGCTGCCACCACTCTCCCGCAGGGCCTCCCCTGGGCTGGGTCAGGGAAGCGACTGCAGAGCCTCAGTCCCCAGCTGTGGGCCCTGTGGGGGCTGCCACCGTGCAACCCGGGCCAGCTCCTCTTCCCACCCCCCCAAACACAGGCTGAGCCCCAAGAGGGAACGTTCTCCAAAACTCTGCTCCAGGACTCAGGGCTGGCCCATGCCCTGTGGAGCCTCCTGCAGGGGGCCGTGCCCTGTCCCCGAGAACCGCGGCTGGGCTGTTGCAGCAGCAGAGGCCCCGCTCAGTCGGGCCTGGCAGGGGCCTCTGGGGAGGACTCTGCCGCTGCCTGCGGGACACTCCCCAGCTCTTGGACAAACCGGCCCTGGCCTGTCAGCGCTCAGCGCTGGCGCTGCCCGTTCTCCATGCTCCCGCACCCCACCTGCGTGCACCCCTGTGCATCTCCTGCCCGGCACTGTCACCTGTGAGCCGGCACCTGGGAAGCGAGTGAGCCCGACATCGAGACAGCTTCACCCCAGCACCCCGACTCCCGTCCCCAGGGCCGGCCTGTGAGCGTCAGTGATAAAGACCAGATGAGAAGGGGGGTGTCCCTCAGAGCTGCAGGTCTCTGGAGCGGAGCGGGGAACCTGGCATGCAGGAGAGAACGAACGTGAGTGGAGAACACACAAAACCGACTGCGAAGACGCTGCCTGCTGGGCAGCTGGCCCGGGAACCCTGGGTTTACTGGGGCCCGAGCTCTGGCGGCCACTTGGCAGCAGCGGAAGGAAAACTTCAAACCCTGCCTCATAATGTAATCATCTCGCAGGGAAACCCGATCAATGTGACACGGAACACAAGTGGGCCCTTCTGCAGGCCCGGTGACCTGGCAGACGATTCGCTGATGAATTCAGAGTTTTGAAGGAGAAGCCGGCGCAGAAGAGGGGCGGGGAGGGAGACGCAGGGCTGCTCCGGCCTCACGGGCCAGGACGGACGCCCCCTTTGCCTATGGCGGGGTCAGCCCCAGGGTCCTCATCGGCTGTCGCGCTTCGTGTGAGTCAGACTGTGGCTTGCGATAACCGCCTTACAGGTTCACAGTAGAGGTCACCTGTCCCCTCTGGGCCAGGGTGAGGGTCTCGGGTGCCTTCCCTGCTGCCGGCGGCCCTCCCGCTCTCCCCAGCCCCCCACCGTGCACTCCGCGAGCGCAGACACTGAGGGGCCTCCCAGCCCCAGGCACCAGGAGAGACAGCTCGTGAGCACTGGCTGGTTAACCGCGGTGGGCAGCAAGAAGAAGGCCACGTCTGTGCGGGGAGGGGGCAGAGCAGGATGGAGGACAGCGGGGGACCCCAGGGCAAAGGCGCGCCATGTGCACATCTCGGAGGTGCGCGGCCACCTCGGGAGGTTCCTGCTCTCTCGGTGTCTGTCCTTGCTGGAAACCTCCAGTGGCCTGTGTCACCAGAATGCGCCTGAGCCGAGGCCCTCGTGTGTGGCTGGATTGTGAAACGCTCACCTGTGGGGACGGTGCTGGTTCCTGGCAGCTCCGAGCTTCCCGTGTGGGAGCAGAAGCCACGGAGGCGTGGACTGGGCCGCCCTGGAGGGGGGTCCTGGGCCCTGGAGCCCGCAGGGTGTCCCCAGACAAAGAGGCTGGCCCAGAGTAGGGAGAAGCCGCAGAAACACCACTTACTTGTGTGCCAAACAGACCTTCCCACCCCAACGGCGCGCAATCAGAGGGCAGAAGCCAGCGCCTCAACCTGAAGACAGAAGGCTCTGCCCGCTGGGGACACACCTTGTCCACCACGGTCCTTGGTACTCGCTCTGGAGCTGACAGGCGGAGTGAGCCCCCACCGTTCTGTGGCCACTCAGAGAAACGTCCTGACCAGCACCCAGGGGTTCCCTTCAGCACCCAGGGGTTCCGAGAAGCCCGGGTCTGTGGGTGTCCTTGGTGCCCCCAGCCACACGGGGCATGGATCTCCTCCCTGCCTGTCAATCTCGGCCGAAGGGTCTTAAAAATCGGCCTTTGGGAATGGAGTGGTGGAACGATGAGTCAGGACAAACTCTGAAATCATGTTCCCAAGGAAACCCCAAATCAGGCAGCACCACAGCCAGATCGGGCCCCGGGGACAGCCACAGAGCCAGCTCCGAGGTGTGTCAAGGGTCTATCTGGGAGCCGAGCCCTGGCAGCAGCACCATGGAGGCTGTGAAAGCCTGAGGCATCCTGTTAGCCCACGGGGCAGTCCCTGGGTCTGGGGCTAGCGGCCGAGATACCAAGGCTGGATCGGAACCAGAACGGGCCCGGCCCCTGGCCAGGCTGTGGAGGCTCCCACGGCACCCAGACCGCAGGGCAGGCCACAGGCGTGCTGGCGGCTGTTTAGGGAAGGGGAGCAGGCGCCAAGGAGGGCAGCCTGGCATTGGGGGCCATGGTCACACCCGCCGCCCACAGTCTACGCCTCCTGCTAAACCCCCTCGGGGAGGTTTTCTGCCTGCGCGGCGCTGGCCCTTTGTGCCGGGCCTCAGGCTGCCTCGGTCTCTCCCTTCCTGCTTGGCTCCTGGCTCTGGGGAGGGGACTCTGGGCTGGCCCGGGGAGACGGATGGTTTGCTGTCCGAGAGGCCGCGAGCTGGCTGCTGCTGCTGCAGTCACGGCTGCCCGGCCTGCGCCGTGGAAGCGAGGGGAGAGAAACCTAAGCGAGAGAAATCCGCCCGAAATCGCTCGTGTCTCACTGAGAGTCTGAGGGCAGCACTGTGGGGGAACCGGAAGCAGAGAGGGGACCAGACACTGGAGAGAAGTTGCTGGAGATGGAAACGCTGTGAGCATTAGGAGGAAATCACCCTGTGGCTGTCACAGCAGAATGACCAGCTGAGAGGGGCAGCTCTGTGTGTCACCATCCGCAAGACAGAAAGGGGTGCGGCAAGGCCTGGTCCCTAGGCGGGTCCAGTCTGAGGGCCGGGCGCTCCAGCAGTGAAGTCACCAGCCCCACAGCGAGGGCCCGGCCCACACTGTCCCCAGGTGAGGCCTGGACGCTGCACTGCTGGCTTTGAATGCCGAGGAATCCTTCACAAGAGCCTGTGGCTCTAGAAGGCCTTGCACCCCCCTGAACCAGGCCTGCCCGCCTCGCTCAGACGCTCACCGTTCCTCCCCAGGGCCCTGGGACAGTCTCCTCTCTGGCCCCCCTCTGTCGTTCATTCAATCATTTGTTCATTTTTTTAGAAACAAGGTCTTGCTCTGTCGCCCAGGCTAGAGTGTACTAATGTCATCGTAGCTCACCACAGCCTCCAACTCCTGGGTTCAAGCGATCTATCCTCCTGCCTCAGCCTCCTGCGTAAGCTGGGACTACAGGCGCCACCACGCCCAGTTTTTTTTTTTTTTAAGAAATGGGATCTTTCTATGTTGCCCAGGCTGGTCTTGAACTTCTGGCCTCAAGTGATCCTCCTGCCTCAGCCTCCCAAAGTGTTGGGATTATAGGAGCGAACCACCACGCCATGTCTCCCTCCCTCATTTATGTCAAGGGCCCAATCTCTTGTTCACACACAGCCTCCCCTGCCTATCGGTCCTGCTCTGGCTGGACCCCTGCCTGGTCTGTGGAGGCCTTAGCTGAACAGCGTCACTTTTGTTACGGTCTCTCAAGCCTTTTGGAGCCTCACGCTCAACTCTGATCTCATCTGTCTCCAAGCTGAGGGCATCCCCCAGGGCACAGGCCCCACACTCTGCTCACTGCCTCAAGCCGAGGAGACACCCACCGACCTCATGCTCCTGGACCGGGTCAGAGCAGGCTGCTGGCCACGCCCCAGCCCTTCCTCGCCGCCCAGACGGTGAGCAGTGCGGCAGGACTGGAGGCTGAGCTATGGGACGGGGTCTGTGAGCGTGAGGCCTCGGAAGGAGGTGGCAGGGACTCCAGTGGTTGCCGGGGCTCTTTCCTGTTGGTCCCGCCCCAGCCACAAGACTAGGAGGTGACTCAGCAATCCGTGACGAGCTCTCACACCCTGCCAGGGCCGGCTCCACCTGGAGGGGAGAGGCGGCGGGGTGAGGCAGCCCGTCACACCGTGCACCCTCGCCACACTCTGGTGGCGCACTTCTCCGTCTTGGCTCCTCTGGGGACGCAGGAGTGTCCCGTTTCCTCGTCTAGGAAGGGCCTGGGTTCGACTCTTAACGATCTCCACTGAGCTCGCCCCTCCTCCCCAAAGGAAGTGGAGGCGCTGCACCAACCCTGCTTCCTTCCTCACGCGTGGTCAGCCGTGCCCGGGCTGCTCCGCTGACTCTGGGGGTGGCAGGGCCTGCGGGTTCCCTCTGCTGTAGGAAGCCGCCTTCCGGCTGAAGCACCGCCCTCCCGGGGCCTACCACCTCGCTGGCCCTGCAGGACAGTTAAGGCCCTAGGAGATGACGCGCCTCTTCCGAGGCCACGTGGTGTGCTGTGCGTGAGACGAAGCCAGACAGTCCCTCCGACGGTGGCTCTGTCCAGAACGCAGTCGGGCAGGCTCAGGGCCCAGCTCCAGTAGAGGAATGTGGGAGCTGGAAGCTCTGCCCGGGAGATGGAGGGAACAGGCCTGCCGACTTGGGGACTCTAGGCTGTGTGCGACACACGCTCGTGTCCCCGTCCTCGCAGAGGAATTTTACCCAAAGACTGAGAGGCCAGTGATCGCCCGAGGTCCCTCTTCTAGGAACAAATCACATCCGGAAACCTGGAGCTAAATGTCTAGGTAGAAGCCGGCCTCATGCATTTAACTTTCTCATCGTGGGCACCAGGCGGCAGGGCTGCGGGTCCTACAACTGCTAAAATCCGTTTCAGATGAAAACTTAGAAAAAGAAAAACCCAACCCACAAGCAAATGAGGTAGCAAGTCCCGAGGCCCTGCGTGGCAGGGGACCGCCGGCCCAGGCCGCGGGGAGCTGCCTGGGGGCTGGCGTCTGGGTGGCAGGGTGTCACTGTGGCACACGCACAGGAAAGATAAGGTGTTTTTAAAAACGAATCTTTTATCAATGGCAGAGCTGACGCAGAGACAGCCCCGCAGGAAGAGACTGGAAACGGGGCTTGGAAACCCCGTGAGGCAGCAGAGCCTCCGGAAAGCACCGAACCACCTCTGCATCAGACACCGCGACACCGCGACACTGTGACCGCAGCGAGAGGCTGCAGGCACACAGGCGCCAGTCTCGACCAGGGTCACGAGTTCCCCCACAACCACAGGGTGAAGGTGACGGATCTGAAAGCCCAGAGCCCCTCCTGAAACACAGATGCCACCTCCCCCCAGGGCCCCTTCCATGTCTAAAGGCCTAATGAGAAGCCACCTCCCCCAGGAAGCCCTCCCCTGCCTCCGTACCCAGGCAGGAGCGACCTGGCTAAGGCTGCCTTTCCCTACTGGTTACTGACACCTCCTCTCTGGAGCTCCCGCCCCCTTCAGACCTCACCTTAGCAGCGCCCCCCAGGGTCCCCCGGCTGTGTTCTGTGTTCCTCGAAGGCCGGACCTCACGCCCACCTCAGAGCCTTCTGCCTGACTGCTGCGCCCCGGACCCTCCGCGCTGGGTCCCATCCACTGGGGCTGAGATTGTCTTCCTGGTCAGTCTGTCCCCCGCCCCCACTGCGCCGGAGCTCAGAACAGTGGCTCAGACACAAGATGCTACACTGATACTCAGTACCCTGTGATGAAGTAACAACAGGGACCTCCCGGGGTCCTCACAGCATCCCACCCCCTGCCATGGCCAAGTTCTCGGAGGGCAGCCCCTCAGGAAGCGACTTGGGAGCCGGAGGGTCCTGTCCCTCAACCTTCCTTCTCATGGCTCACGGGGGCAGACACTCCGGCTAGAGGCCGTCAGTCCGATTCCCAGCTCTGTGCCCTAGGCCTGCGCAGGGCCGGAGCCGGGGGTTCGGGGAAACTGCAGATGGTGGATCTGAGCCAGCCAGGCCGGCCTGACCCTCATCCCGGGCGCCCGGCTGCCACAGCTAGGCGGTTTCTCATCGCCAGGAATCCCTGGGGAAAGTGACCGGTCTGGGGTCTGGGAAGACAGGACGCGGTGAGGGAAGACTCGAAGGCCAAACGGAAACAGCCAAACCGTGCCAGGCTGCGGGCGGGGGGAGACGGGGGAGCGGAGCTTGGCCCCCAGAGCTTCTCCACAAAACCGCCGCGAGGCAGAAGCTATGAGCAGGCGCCGAGAAACGTGCCTTCACCTCGCGCTAGTCCTCACCTGTCACACCAGGGCAGGGACGCCAGGCTTCGGTGACAGGTGACTCATGCCCACTGTGGCCCATGGTCACCGAGACCGGTTTCCTGAGATGTGGCCACCCAAAGTGCCCGGGGAGGTAGTCATCCTGGGCTGGCACAGGGCACGGCGGGGAGAGGTGAGAGGTGAAGGGGTCAGTGGCCCCTTTGCCTCGGGTTTGTTGACTGCGCCGCAAGCAGGGCTGTGTTAGGTGCTGGTGTCTGTCACCCTGCAACGGCTGCTCCTGCCTGGTACCCAGGCATCTGTCCCTGGCTCATAGCTATCACCCACTAAACACCCAGGCACCCGCTCTTTCAGTGGTATAGTCAGTGGTGAAAACCCAGGGGTGGAAACCCCAGAATCACCAACTACGCCCTCGGCACAGAGGAGGGAACACCAAGGAGGTGAGGAGTTGGGCGCTGCCAGGGCCAGAAGTCATCTGGGAGGAGGGCTCGGGTCTCCCCTGCCCTCCCCCTACAACGATGGGGCTGCTGGGCCTCTCCTTTCTGGGCATTTGTGTGCGGACCCTGCACACAGCACTCACTGACGCCGCTACTCATGCCCGGGGAGGGGCGAGCGCCTGGGCCCAGGGGGTTCTGGGTGGGTGCGGGCTGTTTCCCAGGAGCCCTTTCTCCGCCTGTGAAGTGGCTCGCTGTTGTTGGAGTGACGCCACTCAGGACAGGCTCGGGTCTCCGACCCACTCCGAGTGCCCCGTCCTCAAACACCAACCTTGTGCCAGCAGGGCTGGGCATCGGGCCAGGGCTGGGCAGGCGGCACGGGGCCCAGGAATGTCAGTCACTGAGTATTTGCTGAGATAATAAATAAATAATAAGACAAACGGCTCGCCCTCCGTGAGCTCAGGTGTGTCAGGAACAAGTCAGAGCAAAGGTGCCCGCCAGGTCACGCAGCAGGGCAGGGTGCCGGCGATGGGGAGGGACGCCCGGCAGTGCCAGGACTGGCCCTGGTTCTGGCTGTCGGGCTGTGGCTCTAAGCGGGAATGTGTTAACAACGCCCCCGCGCCTCAGTGTCCTCCACGCTAAGACAAGGTGATGACAGATGACGAGCCGTGGGACCCGGTGTGAACGTGCTTCGGAAGCCACATGTTGCCCTGCAGACCCGTGTCGACAATTCCTTGGGCCACTCGCGTCCCAGGGATAGGCTGGTGCGGGGCAGGCGGGGGCTTCGCCTCAGCTTTGCGATGCGGCATCTGCACCAGCTTCTCTGGAGCAAAAGGCTCCATGGAGACCCTTCTTTGAGAAGAAGGAAAAGAGAGAACACGCCTCCCTGGGTGCCACGCACCTCCACGGGACTCTGATGGCCGCGGTGCTCGGTTCTGAGGTTCTCCAGGGGAAGCGAGGGCGAAGGAGCAAGGGACCAGGAGATAAAGTGACTCAACCTGGAGGGAGACGGGCAGAAAGTCCCCCAGGGCCCTGCAGCACAACCGCCGACACGTCACAGTCCACGCCCCTCTCCCCTTCCTGTGTCCCAGTTGACCTGTTTTCCCGCCTTCCACCCGACCAGCCTGCTGCTGCCATCCCGAACGCCCCATGCGTCACCCGTCTGCTTCCCCCTTGGCTGGCACGATTCCTTCCCCCGCACATCCCCCTCCCTGCCCCGAGATGGCTCCGGCACGCACGTGGCTCCTAGAGCGGGGTTTGTGTGTGTGTGTGTCCTGCCGTGAGTAGGGGGCTCACTGCGTCTGCCAGGACGGCTGCCCCGCTGCCAACGCGCACCCTCCGCAGCCACGCCTCCTATTCACTACTCGGTGGCGAGACGCAGCCCTGCCCTCCCGGCCCGGCCCTTCTCGGGCCCTGCTGCCCGGCTGTTGTCGCCTGTGGGATGAGGGTCTGGAGCTGCCACTTCCTGAACTAAGAGCAGTAGGAATATTCACGTCTCTTCCACCCGGTGGTCAGGTCGCCAGGGCTCCTCCCAGCACCCAGGGTGGCCTCCGCTCGCCTGGAGGGACAGCCACAAAGACTGATGGTGCCTGGGTGCCTGGGTGGGGGTACGATCGCCACAAAGACTGATGGTGCCTGGGTGGGGGTATGATCGCCCCAGGCGGGGCAGCCTCCCCACTCTCATCCTCCCACGTCAGATCCCACCCACCCTTCAAAGCCATCGTCCGGGGTCATCTGGGGTCTGAGAGCACAGTCAGATTCGACAAGTGTTTATAAATTGTGCCAGCGCAGGAGAGAGAGACGCACGCACAAGCACGCAGACAACAACACCAGGTCCTATGACAAGCCACCTATGGGGGGAGGCCGCTTCCTCCTCACAGAAGAGGCACCATGGAAGAAGACAATTCCAAGGGAGGTGGCCACGCACAGTGGCTCTGAAGGATGGGGGGAGCCTAGCCGCCCGCAGGAGAAAGGGGATGGGGGGACGGAGGGGTTCTGCACCAGGGAGGCTGGCTTGGACACAAAAGCCCAGTGCATGACTCTGAAATGCTGGTCATGAAGTTGAAGTCGTGCGGGGCCATCACAGAGGGGCGTCTGGCATGGGCTCCGGGCTCCCGGATCAGACGAAATGCGCCGTCAACTCAGGAACCACCAACTGCCTTCAGCACAACCAACGTTAACATGATCGACGGGAACTGACGCAGGTCAGTTTCTGCTGTGGGGTTTCTGGGGCATGTGGTACCCTCGGGGTTGAACAGGCAACAGCATCCAACAGTTTTCAAAATCCAAGTTAAACAGCGGGGACTGAATTTTCTGTTAGTCCACCAGCTTTGAGTCACCAAGGTGGGATGCCAGGAACCAGGGAGCAGCTGCTGTTGAAGACTGCTCTGCAGGGTGCCGTAACTGAAGGCGGCTGGATGGACACCGCGCTCAGCAGGGTACCCCTAAGCCAACCAGGCAAAGGGGATTGGTCCTATTTTCTGTTGACTCCAGCCTCTGCAGAGCGCGCACACACACATACTCTCTCTCTCTCTCTCTCATGCACACACACCTTAACAACTGGGCAGAAAACCTTTACCATGACATGGCTTTAAAACAGTGTGGACCTGTATGAGTCTCCTATGGCTGCCGTAGCAACTCAACACAAACCTAGCGACCAAGAACACCACCAACTTCTTTTTTCATTTTTTTCCTTTTTTTTAGAGATAGGGTCTTGCTCTGTCGCCAGGCTGGAGTGCAGTGGTGCGATCACAGCTCACTGCAGCCTCAAATTCCCAAGCTCAAGTGATCCTCCTGTCTCAGCCTCCCAAGTAGTTGGAACTACAGAAGCCATCACCACGCCTGGCTAATTTTTTAAGTTTTTTTGTAGTGATGGGGTCTTGCTGTGTTGCCCAGGCTGGCCTCAAAGTCCTGGCCGCCTCCCATTCTCCCACATCAGTCACACCCCCAATTCCTAAAGCAACACACAAGTCTTAAATAGGTCCAAGTCTGACAGGGGGCTCACGGGGCTAAGGCTGAGGTGTTGGCAGGGCTGTGTTCCTTTCTGGGCATTCTACGGGTTTCCCACCTTCTCCAGTGTCTAGAGGCCACCCAACTCCCTCTGCTCGCCGCCCCTCCCTCCGTCCTCAAAGCTGGCAGAGGCTGGCGGCCTCCCGCGGCCATCTCTGCTCTCTCTGGCAGACCCGCCCCCCTCCGACCACAGCAGGGAAAGGTCTCCGCCTTCCAGGGCCCTTCTGATTAGGCTTGGCCCTCACGGATAAACCGGGATAATCTCCCACCCCAGGTCCGCGTCCTTGACCCTATCTCACAAAGTCCCTTTTCCCAGTAAGGAACAGTCGCGGGTTCCCGGCACGGAGAGGGCAGCTGTGGAGGGTGTTGTCCTGCTGCCGCAGGAGCTACGGTCCAGTCTCCCCGTCATTTGAGGCACTGCTGTTCCAGAAAGTCGCGGTAAACGCTGAGCTAGCGCATGTCGAACCACGCTGGGGGAGATACAGGGTTAGGGTTCTGCAAGCCTCTGGTCACAACCGCTTCATCAAATGACCAATGAGTAACCCTGCTGCATGCGTTTCCCACTTTATTTAATATGTATCCACACTGAACTTTAACTCACTGCAGGAAAGAAGTTTCTCCCACGCAGATTTTCTCCCTGAGACTCACTACAGCTCACTGCACTGAGGAACGCTAGGCAGCGCTTCAGCGCGATGCCTGGGGCCATTCTAAACAACGCCATCGCCGACAATCCACGAAAACGCAGAAAGCGTGCAGCACCAGGCTGCGGACGGGAGGCTGGTCCACTGTGAGCGCGGGAACGAGAAGGCAGCATCGCCCTGTCCGACTGCAGCTGGCAACCTGGGTGCCAGCCAACAAGGTTTTCTCCTTTCCCCGTGTGTCTGCGAAGGCCTGCAAAGGTGCCTCGAGTACTGATTTGGGGGCTAAAATAAATCTTAGTGAGTAGGTGAAGCTGCAGACACAGAATGCGCGATGATGAGGCCTGGCCGTGCACACCAGCCCCCGGAGCCTCTTCGAATGAGGCTGCGCTGGGTGCTTCCTGGGCGCTCCGTTGCACTGTGCAGGACACACCTGAAAACACGGTTCCTGAGGAGCCCACAGGCTGGCCAGGGAGCTCCGTGAGGACACGGAGCAGAAACAGAGTCCTCGGAGCTGACCGGGGCAGTGCTGGCTCTGGACCACACAGAGCTGACCCGGCGCCCGGGGAGCCTTTTCCCCGCCCACTCGGCTTCCTGGCCAAGGCCCCTGGGCACGTACAACACCCAGAGCACAGTTGAAATAACACACTTCACAAGCGCTCAAACACATGACACCCGTGGCTTCGGGTCCAAGACTTTAGGTCATGCAAGTTGAATAGGTTGTTTTTTTCCAGACTAGGACGTTTGAAAACCTGTATGGCTGCACGGAAGAAGGCACAGCTGTGCAGAAACCCCAGACACGTGCCGGGCGGCTGGCAGGAGGATGGATGAATACATCGTGGAATTATCACACGTGGGAAAGCTACGAGGCCGCAGACACGACCCGGGGCTGTGTGTACCCGCGTGAACGGAACCCACAAATAGAATTCAGCCAAGAAAGCCGGTTATGAGAAAACAAACGCACCCACGTGATATCACTTACACGAGGTTTAGACTTGCAAGGCAACACTGCACGTTTTTGAGCGATAAATCCACGCGCAGTAAAGGTATAACAGTTCTGCTCTTCTTTTATTTGAGCGGGGTGATGAGCATTGATATTACTGTGTCTGAAACACTCTATAACACAAACTTAAGGAGATGCTGGAAAAAGGGCTGTGCCCTGTGTGAGGCATTGGAACCCACCACCTGGAGGCCTAGGGAGCGCGGCGGACCCAGGTAAGTGGCATCTCCCCTCCGGCTCCTTGGATAGCCGAGTGGACTCCGGGCTTCAGAAACGTCATGGCGGCAGGTGGCCGAAGGCCCTTCTCCTGCCCGCTGTCCTCAGCGATGTCCTTCTCTTCTAGCTCTGCAACTTCCCACCCACGAACCCCAAACCCACCAGTCCAGGGGTAGCAGAGGGACCCCACTGCTCAGAGGGCCCACGTGGAGAGGCTGCTCTCGGGCGGCCGGCGTGAAAACACTGGAGAAGTACATCACAGACTCCGCAAGAGAGTGAGTGAAGACGGCAGAGGTGGGGACAGCCACCACCTGCAGCTCAGCGTCCGCAGCCTTGATGCGGGCACCACACGCCTACCTCGACCATCCCTCACCCGCACGCCCACCCCGTGGCCAGCAAGGAGCCACGGCAGCTCCAGCAGTCCTCGTGGGTGGAAGGTGACTTGACCAGAGCAAGCAAGACGACTGACTCGGCAGTTCTGGGTTTTTTTCCTCCTAACATAATAGCAACGATTCTTAACCCCAGGAGAGGGGATGGAGGCCGACCCCAGGCTGGGGCGAGCTAGGGGCAGGGGATGGAGGAATTCCACCCCAGCTCCCCAGGCTGCCCTCGACCGAGTCACAAAGGCTGGCCTTGAAGGGCTGGGGCTGCCCGTCCGTCTGGAACAATCGGGACTCTGAGAACCGAGGCTATTAGCCTGCCGGACGCCTGCACGTCTGCCTGAGTGGGCCGCGGGCCTCATCCCACGGAGACGGGTGGCGGGGGGAGGAGGAACCCTGGGGACCTGTGTGTTACAAACCCTCATGACAGAGGGCGGAAAGCGGCAGAAAGTTCTACAGCTTCCCTCCGCAGGGGATTCTGCTCAACTGCTGAGGCTGAAGCTCAGAAAGACAGAAAAAACATGGGCCAACCGCTCTGCCTCAAGAAGGTGGGGCGGGACTGGGGTGTACTGGGAGGTATTTAAATTATTGGCCAAACTGCTGTTTGCGTATCTCTAGGGTGTCGATTTAAGGAAGTCATATCCTGCCGTGCACTTCCCACGAGTCGCACGGTGAGCACACGATCCCTGCTGCAGTTCTTGGTTCTTTCCGTATTTCTCAGTGTGGCGGGGCAGCCTTCGAGGTACCACGCTGGTGTGGGCAACCCTTCAGCAAGAGCACACACCTCGGGCCCAGAAGGCAGGCACCCAGGAAGAATTTATTCCATTGTTTTCTTCCTGTTATATTTGTTATTCCAGTTGTTATTATTCACAGCAAGGAATAATACCAAGATCCTTTTTAAAATAAATTTTAAAGTGAGCAAATTTACGAGGAAAAAAGTCAAATTAATTAATGAACTGAAGTCGAAGCCCAGGCAGCAGATGACGAGCCCAGGCTGCTGGGTCACAGTAAAGCCGACGTGTCAGGGAAGATGGAGAGGGAGTCGGGGCCTGGGAGTGTCACGTCTGCACACTGGGCCTGAGGACGGGCTTGGAAGACAGGCACGGAGGGGGTGGCGGCTGAGAGGTGGGAGGCCCAGCGACAGGACAGCGAGTCCACAGAGAGAACCCAAGAAACCAGAGAAGATTCGAAATGACGCCTTGCTGTGGAAGCCAGGGAGGGGCTGGAGGCCAGGACTGTCAGGCAGGACCGAGGCTCTAGTGGCCGTGTCTAAGAAAAGCCGTTGGACCTGGGGAGTGGGTTTCTGGAGGCCGGAGGGGTCTGCTTTGGGGAGTATTTGAAGCCGGGCAGCTGCTATCTCTGAACAGAGCAGCCTGGCTGAGCGGCACCTGCCGCGTTAAAGGACGAGCACGTACGTCTGGGCTCTGCTCCCCAGGGCAGGCTCGGGGTTACAGAGATCAGAGACTGCCTATGACACGGCCAGGTCCCTCGGGCCCAGCCAAGTTCGGTCACTCTCGGCTGCCACCCTAGAGTGCACATCCCAAACCAAAGGGAACAACCTCTGAACAATTTTCTTCCAGACCAGTCGGACCTGTTTCTAATCAGGTTCTCAAAGGCCTTGCCAGCCACTTGCTTCCCTGGTGCTCTGCCCTGGCCACCACCAGGGACACACAGGAGGCCCCACTGAGGGGCAGCCCCCTTCCACGCTGAGAAGGAGCCCCCCAACTGGATCTCCTTGTTGGGTGCACTTCTGGTGACCTGGCTGGCAAGCTGGTACCCAGTGGCACGGCCCACCGCAGGTGCCCGAGCTCGCTGTCTGACGGAGGGAGAGCGCGTTCAACGCAAAGATTAGCCGTGGCGTGTGGGTGAGGCCGCGCGGCCAGGCGCTTAGAGGGGGAGAACTCACTTCCCACGGAGGTCCCGGCAGACGCCCAGGACGAAGGGAGACAAACAGGGCCGTGGAGGCAGACAGGGAGCGGATAGAGACTGGGGCTGGGCAGGGAAGAGCAGGGAGGCTCAGTGCTATCAGACAGGAGGCACGAGGACCCAGCCCAGGCAGGGCAGGCCGGCTGATGGCCTTGTCACCCACGGAGGGGAGCAGTGGCATTTAAAGGTGAGATAAGGACGGGGGATCTGGAAGCTCCCGAAAGCCAAGTGAGAGCTTGAACCGTACCCAGGCCTACTGGGGTGTGCTCATGCAAACCCCTCAGGCAGCCGTCTGCTCTCGCGGGTGTGAGGCAACCATCAGTCCCCCGTCCTTCTATCCCCGGGACAGGCCCTAGACTCAATGCTGGGGACGCAGCAGTGAGTAGAAATACGAGGCTCCTGCCTGCAAAGAGCTTATGATCTAGTGGCGAAGGCAATGGAACAGTCACCACCAGATCGATCTGAAACATTGAGTGGGGTGTGACCACTCAGGGGCCCGGTAGGTGCCCCTGAACAGGGGCCCAGGACATACATGTTCCCGGCCCAGAGTAGGGCAGGCCCACTCACCCCCTGCGCCCTTGCTGGCATCTGCTATGACCACCTCCCCCTGCCGCTCTGCAGACGCTCAGCTGAACCATCTCCCACACTGGGCACCACCCCGCCATGGGTGTTCCATGCCCACACCCAGGTGTGGAAATTCAACCCGCCAGGCAGGAGTCCTCTCCAAAGCGGTCAGCGGGCCGGTGCTGAGTCAGGTCCGGCGGAGGAAATGGCCCTGTCTATTTTCCGGCCGCGGTGAGGAAGTCTCCGCGTGACCCCGCTCTCGGACCGCTCAGCAGGTTTTTCTAGGAGCAGAGCGGAAAAGGAAGAAGGGGCCGTCCGCTGGGAGCCTGAGTTCATGGAGCGCTCGTTGATCACTGCTCAACAGGAAATGAGCAGAAACGCACCCAAACTGCAGTGCTCCGGAAAAGTGCTTGCCAAGGCCAGAGAGGGAGGGAGGAAGAAGAGGAGAGGTGAGGAGAGAGAGAGGTGGGGGAGAGGGAGGAGAGGAGGAGACGGACCAGCTGGGCCACAGCCTGCCACATTCTTCCACCCAGCTTTCCAGCAACAGCTTTGAAAGGGAACCAGAAAAGACCGCCCCCTGACGCTTCAGCTCGCACATTAAAAAGCCATCAGGGTTTGAGAGCTCCAGCAGGGTAGAGGCTGGAATGGGCTGGATCCTGACCCCCTGGGGCAAAAAGGGCCCAAGGCTGGAAATGGTTCCCCATCCAATCCTCCAGCAGCTTAGAGACCTCACCCGCTTAGAAACCAGAAACACCAGGAGACAATTCTAGTTCCTCCCTCCACACCCTGGCCCACTGCAGTGCCAAAACACGCAGTTGCCTCTGAAATCCTATCAGGGAAGTTGGCCGCACGCTCCAAATTAAAAACTAAGTTTCCCCAGATGAGATCAGTTTCAAAATATTGCCAACAACTGAAGAGGAGGAGAAGAGCTGAGACAGGAGGGAGGACACAACTGTCTCGCAGGTCTCCGCACCAAAGGCCACTGGGCACGCAGACCGGAGGCAGACGGCAGGTCACAGCTGGACTGGCCCCAACCTGTTAAGTTTTTCCTCTGAGGGAAAAAACAGACACATGTGCATACGGACAAGTATAGGGTGAAGCGGCAGCTCAGGTCCCCAAACGTACTACGCAAATGCCGGTTACCCCAAAGAAAGGCCGGGCAGGGTTGGGGTGGGTGGGTAAACAGTGAGCTTGCTAGGCCTTCGATAGGTCCGGGGTCTCGAAAACGTGACAGCCCCTAATTTCTCAAACTGGGCAAGGAGATGAAGCGAAACACCCAAGCTCACAGGCTGCTATTAAGTGGCACAGAGAATGTAATTAAGCACTGCGGGGCTTGGCACAGAAACACACCCAGATCTGCAGGGCGATTAGCGCCCACGGAGCTCCAGCTGGTCGGCAGGATTGTGAGTCAGAGGCAAACCCTGGGCTCCTGGCTTTATTTATGTGGCCAAATGTCCAGTCACGGGTGGCAGAAGTGGGAATGTGACGATTTCTTGACCCTGGTTTGTTAAGAACGGGAATACGCAGGATGCTGCTTGGTCACAAAGCACTCCGAGGTCACCAGCACCAGGCCCTTTGAAGGAAGCCAGGTGGACCTGGTTTTACACACAGGTTGGGAAGTGCCGGGGTCTAAGGAGCCCCCAGGTTCCTCCGGGTAAGGACGGTCTCAGAAACCTCTGCACCTCCACAGTCTGGCCAGCACGCCACTCAGGCCTCAGCACGCTGGCTGGTGATGCCACCCTGCAGGCTAGTGACCAAGAGCTGAGCGGGCAGAGCGAGTCCTGCCTGTCCGTGGCGGCTCAGGGTCCTGACACAGCTGGTTCAAGTGGCTCACAGCACGAGCCAGCACGTGCCACGCTTTCCCGGACTCGAGTCATCGCGGCTTCCTGCAAGAGTGGACTTTATTCATCCCGTTCCCATCATACGTGGATATCGCAGCGCAAAACCCTTTCCTACATCTGCTGCCGGCACCTCCCCAAGGGAGAGGGCCTTCCGGAGGTCAGCCTGCAGCTGCGCGGCTCGCGGCCGATCCCAAGCTCAGCCTCTGAATTGCCGGCTCCGGCCCTCACACACGAGCCTCTGAATCACCTGTCGTTCCCAGCCCACGGCTCTACATTTTTATTCCAGCTGAGGCCAAAGATACAAGCTCCACATTTTTGTATCTTAAGATCACTCCGTGTTTCTTACGTAACAAGCCAAGTACTTCAGTGGGAAAGCAAGAGAGGGGTTCCGCAAAGCGAGGTTTAAAAAACAGGTCACAGCAGGCAGTACTGGGGGACATTAAAGACACCAGCCATGTCCCCCGTACTGCTTACTCTGACTACTGCCTTCCTGACAGACTGGGCCAGGGTCCCCCAGTATACAGCCCTCCTGTACCCCCCACTCCTCTCCTGTTCCAGGCACAGACCCAGGGCCTAGGGAGCATCCGACAAACCTCGAAGCTATGGGAGGTGGTGATCACGAATTTTCCTCCCAGTTCAGAATGAATCAATCTTTCCATTCAAACTCCCTTCCTACTTTCAGGCAAAAAAAAAAAAAAAGGCCAGCTGCCAGCTGGATCCCTAGTTATACTCGCAAATCTCCTCTCGGCCCGGCCACAAGGTTTATCAGGAAACCAGCTTGCACTTTAGGTCTGGAAGTGATGCCACCCAAACACACACACTTCAAAGAGAACTTCCAAGCCTGGATCTCCCTAGCAGCCCTCCTGTCCCCACCACCGCCCCAGTTCCCCAATTCCAGGCCGGCACAAATGCCAGGCGGCTACTGAGGCAGTGGGTATTACACGGGCAGAAGAGAGGACCAAATCCATGGGACCGGGACAGGCGGCTGTTGCTTTTATTGCTTCAACTTCTCCCAGCCCAGGCTCTCAACCCATCGGTGGTCAGTTCACAATGAGAAGTGAAAACTCACAAACTTCCCACTCAAGCCCAAACCAGTTTTGAACGAGACCTCGAAAGGTTTTCCCAGGAGAAGAACTGGCATGCACCGTGCTAAGGTCATTACCGGTTCCACCAATGACAGATTCAAAACTCTGAATCAACACCGCAGTCTCACCTGTGAGAAACCAAGGACTCAAGGGTATCTTTTCCCAGCTCACTCTCCCACGTCCACCTGGCCTTTACTTCTCAATTTAGACATGACACTGTGACAAGCCTTTGGAACCCAGAACTTGGCTTAAAGCAGAATTTCTTGAGCTGGGGGAGGAAAATTCTTCCTTGGGGGGGAAGAGGAAAATGCACTAGCGGATGTATAGTGACCATCCCTGGCCTCTACGCACTTGATGTCCTTAGCACCCTCCCCAAAGTTGTGACAGCCAAGCACTGTCTCGGACATTGCCGACGGAAGGGTCAAAGTAATGTCTGCCTGACAAGCACTGATGTGAGTTTCCACCTCCTTAAAAAGATCGTATACCGCTAAAATCAAGGTGTTGCAGGGTTAAAGAAAAAGACCAGGTGCTGAGGCCGGGCGTGGTGGCTCACACCTGTAATCCAGCACTCTGGGAGGATCACTTGAGGTTAGGAGTTCAAGACCAGCTCAAGCAAGAGCGAGACCCTATCTCTACTAAAAATAGAAAAAATTAGCTGGGTGTGGTGGTGGCGGCACATGCCTGTAGTCCCGGTTACCTGGGAGGCTGAGGCAGGAGGATCACTTGAGCTTAGGAATTTGAGGTTGCTGTGAGCTAGGCTGATGCTACCGCACTCTAGCCTGGGCAATAGAGCGAGACTCTGTCTCAAAAAAAAGAAAAAAACAACAGATGCTGAAAGATACTTGGGGTTTTCCTAAGGACTTAGGGCCTGGCTGCTTAGTTGTAAGTATATACACATCTGTGTACCTGGGATTATCTGTGTTTGGAAAACTAGAAAAATGAGGCCAATACCATAAGAATAGCCCAGTAGGGACTTTTTTGTACAATTGTACTCACTTTTCTCAAACCTTACAGCAGGGTTTCTCAACCTCAGTACTATTGGCATTTGGGGCCAAGTAATTCTTGGGGGCCCTGGGACTGCAGGGTGCTGAGCAGTATCCCTGGCCTCTCCACCTACTAGAAGCCAGCAATGCCCTACCAAGTTGTGACAACCAAAAACGTCCCTAGACATTGTCAGTGTCCCCTGAGAGGACAGAACTGACCCCGGTTCAGATCCTCTGTTCCACAGGAAGATAAATGTCCCCACATCTTTTTGTGTAAAAAGGGGAGTGTTTTGACCCTTTGACCAGATAAGAAGATCAGTCGAGACCTACTGGTTTAAAGCACACTGCCTATTCGCCAGGTGAAAATGCAATAAATGTTAACACTACGTGAGAAGAGATGTCTCTTTTGAACAGACCACATTATGAGGGCACAGAAGAGGGTGGAAGAGGTGTCACTGAGAAAAAGAAACACGCAAACAGACGGACGTGTCCAGATAAACAACTGAGATGTCAGAGAACCATGGAAACTATTGCAGAAGAGGGTGGACCACAGCCGGAGGGATTCCTGAGAGGACAACTCAAAACAGAATTGATCAAGAGGCCAAGATGACAGCTCTCTGAGTAGGACGTGGCCAGCGCAGTACTCCTTTGGGACTGGGCCACAGAATGTCGCAATAGTAAATTGATCTTAATCACCAGCTTACAGTGTACTGCGCTTTCCAGGTTTCAAGGCACTTTTTGCAGACTTGAATGCAGGCCATCCTGCCTTCCCCAAGAGAGAAAAGGTTCTAGTGGCTGGCCTAAGAGGCCTAGTGAATTCCTCCACAGAGACGGTCAGCTCAGGACAATATGGGCCACCAGCACAGGCCCTGGTAGCCCGGGGTGGAAAGGAGAGGGCTTCCAGAGACCTGTCTGTGTGAAGGAACAAAGTGGCCCAGGAATTCTTTCAAGACCTCTGGAGACATCTTTCCTACTAGTGAGCAGAGTTCTAAGGTGCTTCAATCCAGCGCGTGGGGGTCTGATGCCTGCGGGGCAAAGTCTAACACAGGGCCAGGCCACTTGATTTCATCCTGCTGGGGCAAAGTGTAGTATTCTCGGCAACAACTCGAAAGTTGCTCTGGAGTAAGTCTCTCTTCCCCTAGGGTTTAGCCATCATCCGGGGTTGAGAGATAGACCCTATATATATATGTCCCTAGACAATCACTAGAGTTATTACTTTTTTCCTTCCAGGGGCAAAAGGTACCATCTGGGTGTTACTGGGGCCTCATTTCTCATTCCTTCTGCTGGGCCTCTCCAAACTGGGTAGAGCCCAAACATTTCCTAAGATCGTGGCTCACCCCTCCGTGGAGTCTACCCATACAAACTCCACACCTAAGGTTCTGAACCTGCAATGCGTGGACCAAGAGGATTCAATAAATTTGGGGCCTGTTGGATCTGAAATTGTAAACTGAAATTTACATTTGCCCAGTTTTCTGAAGAGTGGATCCACAGCTTTCACCAGACTCATGAGCAATGGGGCCTGGACTTTCCAAAAAAAACCTATTATCTGTCATATGTAAAATGCATTTAGGCTTGGATCCAGCATTCCGATTCTGGGACTCTGGCCTATAAAACTCATCTTCCCTGCCAGCAAAGTCATTGGTGATTCATTGTAGCAATGTTTATAGCAGAAAACTATTGGAAACAATCTAAACATCTACCAATTGACAAGTAGTTAAATAAGTTAGGGTGCACTACATGGAATGAAAAATCATGTATCCATTAAAAAGATCCAAGAAGCTCTAGGAATATGTTTTAGCGCAGTAGCTCTGGGAGAGGGGCAAGGGAGGGGGGGCACTGGGTGATGTCTGGGGACATTTGTGGTTGTCACAACTGAGGAGTGCTCCTGGCATGGGGTGAGTGGAGGCCAGGGACGCTGCTCAGCACCCTGCAGTGTCCAGGACAGCCCTACCCCAGAGAATGATCCGGGGCCCCAAATGTCAACAGTGCCCAGGGAGAGAATTCCAGCTCCAGTGTGGTCTCCAAGACATGTTTAATGAAAAATACAGTACACAGGATCATGTAGAGTGTGCTATCACTATGTGTGCGTGTGTTTTTAAAGTTGAGGTGCACACATATCTTTGCAAAGGGACATAAGGAGTTGGTGACAGTCCCTGTCTCTGGGGAGAGGGACTAGATAGATGCCTGAGCAGCAGAGGCAGGAAACTGACTTTTCACTCTACCCTTTCCACTTTATACGTCGTCCGTCAAGATGTTTTTTAAAAGAACTGTTCTAAACGCAAACTTTCCCTGGCCCTGGGCTACCTGGCAAGAGTCCTGTGTCTACAGCCTAGGGACTCGTTTCTTCCCCTTCTCTTCCCCCCGCCATCCCCCAAACTCCGCCTTTCGAGGGAAGGGAAGGAAGCGAGAGGTCCACGTCCCTGGCCAACCTCTGGGGTCATCTCTCCCGTCCCCAGGGGCTCTGCTCAGCCTCCTCGGGGAGACTGGAGCCCACATGGCGGGCAGGCCTTGGGCTACCTCGTAGCCTCCCCGCCACCGCCCGGCCGTCCTCGGCGTTCCCCACCCGGCGGGGGACACGTGCCAACGCCGCCACCTCGGTCCCCTCGGCTCCTTCCCGAGCCACGACTGGGCCGGACCCCCACTCCGGGCAGCCTGGGGCCCGTGGCTCTCACCCTCGCCTCAGCGTCCGCTCACCTGGCTCGCCTTGTAGAACTGCTTCTTCAGCCCCGCCACCGACATGCTGCCTCGCGCCGTCGGGCCTCCCGCCCGGAGCGAGCGAACCGCAGGGACCGCGCAAGCGACAGGCTCCCGGGCGCCGCCGACCCCCCGCGCGCCTCAGCTGCTTCCGTCGGCGCCGCCTCCGCCACCCGCTCGCCAGCTCCCGAGCCCGCCCCGGCGCCGCCTCAGCCCCGCGCGCCCGCGCGGCCAGGATATTACATGGCAACCGCACACTTCCGGTGCCGGCCCCCTCCCCGGCCCGTTTGCGCACGCGCGCCCCCTGCCGGCTGGAGAGCGCAAGCGCACTTCGCCTGCAACGCGCCTCCGCCAGCGAGTTGAGCGGGCCGAGCCTAGAGGGGTGGTAGAGGCTGCAGCGACCCCTGGGGTCCTGGGGGAGGCTCTGAAGTCCTAGGAGAGGCCCTTAAATTAAACATACCTGGGGAAGTTGGAAAAGTTGAAGCGGCTCGAAGAGCTCAAGAGGCTTGGCTTACAATTCTCCAGATACCTGTTTGCTCATCTTAGCTAAATCCAATTCCTCTGTGTGTTCAGTCCCCGCTCCCCCACCCTGTCTTGTGTTCATCCATTCAGTCGCCCAGGTCAGACATCTGGGTGTAGTTACTTTTTTCATGCTTTGACCATACCGCTCTTCTCCAAGTTCTTCCCTCCAATTCATCCCCTGCAAGGCAGCCAGAAAGATACTTCCAGAACTCAGTTCAGATCACAACAGTCCCCTGCTTAAACTCCACCTATCGCCCTTAGAATACACGCCAGACTTCACAACATAGCCTCCAAAGCCTACAAAATTTATCCTTGGCAGCTCTTGTGACCTCTGCTCTCTTCCTCCTCTTTTTTTTGAGACAGAATCTGGCTCTCTTGCCCAGGCTAGAGTACTGTGGCGTCAGCCTAGCTCACAGCAATCTCAAACTCCTGGGCTCAAGCAATCCTTCTGCCTCAGCCTCCCAAGTAGCTGGGACTACAGGCATGCGCCACCATGCCCAGCTAATTTTTTCTATATATATTTTTAGTTTTCCAGATAATTTCTTTCTATTTTTAGTAGAGATGGGGGTCTAGCTGTTGCTTAGGCTGGTCACGAACTCCTGACCTTGATAGATCCTCTGGCCTCAGCCTCCCAGAGTGCTGGGATTATAGGCGTGAGCCACCGCTCCCAGCCTGCTCTCTTCTTCTTCTGTAATCCAAGATCCCTATTGCCTATGGGACTTTGCTAATGCCATTGCTTTCTTATGCATTCTTCCTCAATCTTTCCCCCTGCTCTTTGTGCATAAAGAGGACGCCACTTGGAATGAAGCCCCCTCCAGGAAGCCTTCCCTGATTGATACATGTTTATCAATATTGATTTGTGGATTAACTGTTATTGATTGATCAAAACCATGTTGAATGGATTGAAAACTAATAATGAATTGGGATGACTAAATGAATCCAAAAAGAGGAAAAACAAAAGGACTAAAGCTAAAGTGCTTGGAACTTCAAGGTTGCAATTACTGATAGATTTGGTTGATTTTCTGAAGATGATTGCTGTAAGTTTCTAAATGCCTCAACAGAAGGTAGCAGACTAGATCAACCAGAGGGTTGGGCAGAATACGTATGCCCCAACCCCAGCTTCACACCCCAAGATACTAAAGGGCTTTTATGAATAGTTTGAAAAAGTGCCTGTGTGCTTCTGTTACACACCTTCACCTGTGATCCACTGGTGTAAATCATGACAGAATTCCCGAATGTCAGAGAAGGGAGGGCAAACATCCTTATGGATCAGACAGGGAAACTGAGGCATTGGATAATGACATGACTTGCCCAAAGTGATGTCCCCAAATTTTCTATTTCTCCACACTTTCCCAACCAATTCTACTGATCTAATTTTCTAATCTACCTCATTAGAATTCCAAACTTTGGCTAAATTCCAATGTCATTTCCTCACCTCTATTTCTGAGAGATTAAACAGGGGAATAAGCTATTTCTAGACTCACAGGCTGACACTGAAGGATTGTGCTGTGTGAGGTTTTTAAACAGTTGCATGAACAGGGCTACACAATTCAATCAAATGATATTTATGCATTCACTCACATATTTATCGAACTAATATAATAGTTACTGACAGATCCTGGGGTCTAGTGAGGAATGATTCCTGCCCTCATGAAGCTAATGACAAAAACAAATTAATTCATTAGTTAAATAACACACCAATAGACACAGCTGTAATCGCTTCGAGAAAAAAAAACAGTGTTGTAAGCACTTGATGCTGTTAGGGTTGGGGAGGGAAGGCTTCTTGAGGTGTCGATCTAAGATCTGAAAAATAGGTAGAAATTAGCCAGGAAAAAGAGCTGCGAAAAGATTGCTCTGGGCAAAGAAAACAGCGTGTGCAAATTTCCTGGGGATTAAACCAAAAACCATCCATTCATTCATTCACTCCGGATATATTTCCTGCACGTCAAATGCTTCAGAAACACTACCCAGACTTTATTTTGTTGTTCATATAGCATTCAGCCGATGTCCCTCCCATTAGGATAAACTCGAAACTTCAGAGTCCTTATCTAATCCCAGTTCCGTACCGTCATCCGGTGACGAAAGAGCCTGCCCCTCCCTCCTTCTACAGACTATCCCACGCACTCAGCCAATCGCAGTGCCTAGCTCTCAGCTTGACACTTCCCTCTCCCAATCGCAGGACATCGCCTCCCAGCCAATTACGAGTCGCCGGAGGAAGCCCCGCCTCCCAGCGGGAATATCAATAGGGGAACCTTGGGAGGAATGGAAGCCACGGTTCTCGCGAGGATGTTCCCGTCGCTCCGTTCTTCCCGAGTCGAGGTGTCACGTGACACGGTCTCCCCCAATCGGCGCACGGGCTGCGGGGGTCGCCGCGGTTCCCGCCAAATACGAGCGCGGCGGCCGCGGCAGCAGCGGCGCGGGCGGGAGGGCGAGCAGCAGCGGCCGCCGGAGCGGAGCCCGCGCCTCAGCCGCCTGGGGGGAGTTCGAGCCGCCGCCGGGGCGATGCTGGAAGAGCCGGAGTGCGTGGCGCCAGGCGCCGGGGGAGAGGCCGTAGGTCGGTTCCGGCTCGCGCCGAGGGAAAGGGGGGGCGCGGCGCGCGGCCTGTGTGGCCCGAGGCGGCGGTTGGGGGCGGACGGGTCTCCCAGCCCCGGGCCTACTCCCTCGGGCTGGGCATTCGGTCCCTGGGGCCTTATAATCCCGAGCGAGGGCCCTGCGACCCAAAGGACGCTCTCCTTGACGTTATTGTTGCAGCTGCGACCATATTTTTTTTTTCCGACGCGTTTGCCCTTCCCAGGGCCCTCTGGGGTGACGGGTCGGTGAGGCCAAGAGGGGAAACTGAGGCCTGGGGAGGTGAAAGGGCTGACTCTGCAGGTTACCGAGTGCGTTTGTGTCCCTTGACCAAGTTGGATGTTGCAGCGGGTGGGGAAACTGAGACCACAGGTCACACGGGCTTGGGGACCAGAACTGCTGCGTCTGCGGGTCGAGGCAAGCCCAGGTAAGAGGCCTAGATGGTGGGAATTGGCAAGGAAGTGGGACTCCCAAGTTCTTTCTCCTGCCTGATGACGCAGGGTGACTCTCTCCTTTCTGTGGCTTGGAAGGGGGCTTTATAGCACTCAGAAGGGGTTCCCAAAACGTGGAATGGTGAACCAAGGGAGACCAGACTGCATTCTCCCCTGCTTGAGTCTCCATTACATCCCCAGCACTTGGCACCTAGTGGGTGCCTGATAAATGCATGAATGAATGAAGGACTGTAGTGGACATTAGCGAGTCTAGTCCGGGGTTTCTCAAACTCAGCACTATTGACACATGGAGCTGCCCTGGGCAATGTAGGATGTTGGGCACCATCCCTGGCCTCTACCCACTGCATGCCAGTGGCAACTCCTTTCCCCAAGGCATGACAACCAAATATATCATTGCCAAGTGTCCCCTAGGCAACAGAACCCCACCCCCTGGTTGAGAACCATTGCTCTAGTTGCTTCTAGACTTTGGGATTTCACGGAGACATAAAATTATAATGATATAAATACGTTGGGACTGTCATGGAGCTATAATCTTATTCAAGTTAGGATGTTTAACCTTTTTTTTTTTTTAAAAAAAAGCCCACTTCCTATGACCATATATTGTCATAAAAGGAAAGGCTGTTTTAATTAAATAAAATTAGAAAGGATGTAATCTCAGAATAAAGTGAAATTGGTAACTTTATACACACATGTGCGAATTGTGTGTATACCTTTGGACAGTCCAGATCCCTGGCGGGGGGGGATCATTTTAATGTAGACCTGAGGTTGTTTTTGTTTCACTTGCATCAAAACTAGTGACTCGGGGCCACACTAATAAATCCTTGTGGTTGTCCTGAAAATAAATGTATGTGGCTAAAGATTATATATCCTTCAGTTGAAAGGAGGGGAAATTCTTGTTTTTTGGTAACTGAAAACGAAGAATGATAGTGTCTTCATTCCCTTGAAACGGGTAGAAAGGAAATGTGAATCTTCTAACTTTTATTCTCTGAGCTTGGGGTCGTGGGCGGTGGGGGGCAGTTTCCTCTTGGGCAGCTGAGTTTTTTTAGAACGCTCCAGTCTACTTTTTAAAAATACTCACTTTTATGTGTAGCTTTTACACAAAATTCTTAGATTAGCCAAAATACCTAGATTTTTCCAAGCCAGATCTCCTAGCAGGTATGAGCCTCTAAACTTATTGTATTTAAAGATATTTATCCAAAGACGTGGTTCTAAGTGTACAGATTTGGTGAAGGTGTGAGGGGCCGGGTTGGAGGAGGGTGTTTTGAGGCCATGTTCACAGTGAAGTAGGTAATCTGATGTTTTCTCTCATCTCTACTTTTACCCATTCTACTTTTCATTGTTCCCGTTACTGTATTCATTGGCTTCCTGGTATATTCCAGACCCTGAGATGGATGTTGTAGCTACGCTGTGGAACAAGTCTCTGCTATCAGAGTTGCCATTCTGTTTGGGGGAAGACAGAATAAACACAAAAGTTTCAAAGTGCCACAAAGAAAATAAAACAAGACATAACAGTGTCTAGGGTGGGATTTTCTCAACCTATTGATATCTTGGGCCAAATAATGGTCGCAGAGGGCTGTTCTGTCCATTGTAGGGTATGTAGCAGTATCCCCACTCTCTCCCCACTGGAGGTGAGTAACACCCCTTTGAGCCATACCCCGTCATGACAACCAAAAATATCTCTAGACATTGCCAGATGTCTCCCGGAGGGGGCTGAAGGGTTAAAATCACCCCCGCTTGAGAACCACCTTGTATACAGATTGGCTCTGCACATCTGTTTGCTGACTCTATTATAACTTACCCTTTGATACTTTTATTCACAGCCATGGATTGCAAAGACAGGCCAGCTTTTCCAGTTAAGAAGTTAATACAAGGTAACTCTCTAGAATCGGGTTAAATAGTTGTTCCTAATTTATATCCTTCATTGCATCCTGTTGGGGTCCTCAGCGAAAACATCAGAGGGGACCAGAGAGGAGAGAAATAGTCGCTCCTCGTACTAGGAAGCTGCTAGACCCATTTGAAGTCAGTAATGTCTCCTGGGATTCACAGCAGCAAATCCAGAGTGGTCTCCACCTCTGCAGGAGGTTTCTCAGCCTCAGCACGATTGACATTTGGTATTAATAATTTCCTCTCCTGAGAGCTGTCCTGTGTATTGCAGGGCATTTAGCGGCTTCCCTGGCCTCTTCCCACTAGATGTCAGGAGCCTCCTTCAAGTCCTGGCAACCAAAAATGTGTCCAGCCCCTGCCCATGTCCCCTGGGAGGTAGATCTGCCCCCACTGAGAACCACTATTTAACAGGAAGATGAATGTTCCCAAGTCCTTTTGTGTAAAACGGGGAATGCATTAACCCTTAGGCCAGATGAGTGGCTGAATTATATTTTTTAAAAAAACTATGGTTTCTGGTTTCTAAAACTTGGTTATTAATCTGGTTTGCCACCTCCTGTGACAATAGATGGCAGGTTTGGTGTTGGTGGGAATTGTGGTAAGGGACCCCCTGGCGATCCTTACTTTATAAACTGATAAGAGTATGAATGACCGAGAACAGTCTTACTGATTTGGTCTGTTACATTACGAAATGGTTAATAAAAGATGCTTGGGCCTTTACATGAATGTAGGCTCCTTGGGAAGTTCACTCATCCGAATTTCCTCGCTCCCAGAAGTGTTACTGTGAGTCTATTATGACCAGACCAGAGCCTGGCAGGCCCCAGGAGGGTAATCATTTGAGTGATGAGAAAAGCTGACAGAGTCTGGGGTGCTGGGGCCAGAAAGAGAAACGTTTCCACAAACGGGTCCCTGTATTTTCCGCTGGAGAACCAAATGCAGTTATTGTCAAAGGGGATTTTTGCCCTTCACAAATAGATTTGGACTATGAACTGGATGTTGAACAGATCAGAAAACATCTCTCTTGAAATTCTGGCGACACCCCTGCTAAATGCTTGTCAGGTTTTTGTTTTTTTAAAAAAGTAGGATGTTGGCTGGGCGCGGTGGCTCACGCCTGTAATCCTAGCTCTCTGGGAGGCCGAGGTGGGCGGATTGTTTGAGCTCAGGAGTTTGAGACCAGCCTGAGCAAGAGCGAGACCCTGTCTCTACCAAAAATAGAAAGAAATTAATTGGACAGCTAAAAATATATAGAAAAAATTAGCC